>BKCP01005761.1:426721-465092 GCA_008636005.1 Striga asiatica | reverse complement strand
AGATTGTTGCTTTTCTGGGTTTCTTTTATTTCTCGATGAATCCCCACCAAAAGTTTTGTCTTTTTACTGTATCTAGTTTTGAGATTTTTTCAAGCAGAAAACAAAGGACGCTAGAAAACGTTAAAAATCCGAAAATGTAGCGAGAACAAAACCCAGGTTTCAGCAGCGCTCAGG
The DNA here is from genome assembly GCA_008636005.1 of Striga asiatica. NCBI lineage: Eukaryota > Viridiplantae > Streptophyta > Magnoliopsida > Lamiales > Orobanchaceae > Striga > Striga asiatica. The sequence goes on along the minus strand of BKCP01005761.1, from coordinate 464,918 downwards.
AATCGTAAAACATTCCGAGAAATTAGAAAGGCAGTGTTTGAATGTTAAGAAAAAACATAAAAATTGTGGAGAGGCTCCAAACATGCAAATGGGAGGAAGAAGAGAGAGAGATAGAAAAATGGAGAAAGAAAGTGAATAGTAGCAAATCATAGAGACTCTTGCAGGTGCCGAATCAGTAGAATTTCAGCTTCGATTTTATGCAACTTTATTAAATAGTATAAAAATCTTTGGAGGATTTATAGTGGAAAAGTTACATCCTTCGAAATTGGGCCCACGCAGTAGTCCATTCATGGCTGGCGAGTGGGGGCAGGCAACCCTTATATCGTCAATCACATTCAATACTATTATTACTCCCGTCCGTCCCATAAAATAAGAATTGTGATAATATTAACACAGATTAATAAAATATAATTGTTTATGTTAAAGTTTTTAATAAAATACAGTAGTACATTGAATATAATTTTTTTTTCTAATTTTGTCTTAATACTTTTTTCACTGGATTTATTGGATATACATTAGTTTCAGAAAAAAAAGTCAATATTCATCCGCATTTAATTTCGAGTTTTTTTCTATTCAAGGTTTAGTTATACAATTATTAGATGTTAAATATCAATACCTAAAAAATTTATTTAAATAAAATTTATTATTTATTTACTCATCCCCTATATATAATTGCAGAATGCGCTGAGCCTAAGTGGCAGTTTCACACGCTTTATTCTAAATCAATAATTTTAGGTTCGGACGTTCCAAAAATATTGAAAAACTAACTTGGTAATTTCATAATAGTTTGACTAATATAACTCTTAAGTTGTACTAGTACAGATCCCCTGCGATGCACGGGGTGCACAAAATTAAGGCTATTTATCAAGTTTTATAATTATATAAATGAATAAAGAAAAATGTACAGGATATATATAGTACGTGACCTGTAATAGGCCAAAATGTGAACACGAGTGATGCACGGGGTGCACAATTTTAAGGTCATTTATTAGTACGGAGTCCGTGCGATGCACGGGGTGCACAATTTTCTAGTATGTGTAATACAAATACATACCGTATGCACGGGACAGAAGCAATAAAATGAGTTATTTCCACATAGCCTGTCGGTTAAGTAGCTCCTGAACACGGGTGCACAATTTGTAGTACGTAATATAAAATCAGAACAGATTTCCATACAATTAGATAATAAATTAGATAATAAATAAAGCCTTTTTATTTTAATAAAGATTTTACGTACTTTTTTTTACTTATCGGATGTTATGGGATTTTTTTTGTTAAACCGATTTTATCGGATATTATACAAATACAATTAGAGGATTACACAAAATCAAAACAGATTTCTATACAATTAGATAATAAGAATGAATTAGATAAGGAAAAAAAGAAATTAGATTAAGAATTTTGAATCTACCTTTTTTTAGTATAGATAGACTTTACGTACAAATTTTGACTTCACCGATTTTATAAGATTTGTTATGACAAAATCAAAGATGAATACTGAAGACTGTTTCTATTAGCATTTACAATGTGTATTTAATGTTTTTTTTTTTTGACAAAATATTCTTTTTAAGTGTGATATATAAATATTAAAAATACTTAAAATATTTAAAAATACTTAAAATATTTTATAACATCTATAAAAGCATCTAAAATATTCTATGTTATTCACAAATAATGTTTGAAGCTACCCAAATTTTTCTAAACTACCCGTAAGAAAAATATGTCTAAAAATTCTTCATTTAACCTTCATATATGTATATATATATATAGAGAGAGAGAGCAAATGTGTAAAAAAAAAATTATACAAATAATATTTAAAAGTATCTAAAATATTAGTAATGAGACAGGTGAAATTTACATTTTAAAAAAATCTATATAGATAATGGATTTATAGTAGTAATTAGACTTTTATTTATACGATAGATGAGGGATGTGATTTTTTTTACTCGTGGAGATGGAATTTTATAAGCTGGGTTATGAAATTTTCTTAAACTCGTCCATGCGATGAATTTTTTAAGCTGGGTATATAGATTTAAAATTGTAAAAAAAAAAACTTTCATAAATCATTTGATTTGGTGTTTTCGGAGAGCTTCATTAATTTAAAAGTGTAAAATAAATAAATAAATAAATTACAACTGAAAAAGTTACAACCAATTGTATGGAGAATTAAACTAAATCCAATTTTGTAGGATGCATTAAATATTGATTAAATTTTATATGTAAAATAAAATAAAAAAATAACTGAAATAGTTGTAAGTGTTGCAATATTTTATATTTAAAAAAAAATAAAAAATCTTCATTTACGTATTGCATACCTACATTTTAGGAACTACATAGATATTCCTAAATTAATATTGCATACCCAATATTTTAGGAACTAATTAAATACTAATTTGATTTGCATACCAAAAATATTAGATGTATTAATTAAATGATTGATAAAAATAGCAAATCATTAATTACGATTGACTATTCTACATACTACATTTAGTAAATAGTACCCCCTTTAATATAAGTATAGATTGGAACCTTTGATATTGTCGTAATAATATTGATTGACTAATATAACCTTGATTTGTTTTGGAAACTATCAATCGGCTCATTAATTTCCATGAAAACGTCAAATTAGCCTAACAAATACATATATAATTTTAAACAATTGTTGTTGTTATTATTATTTAATATTACAAATAGTTTTCTTAACAAGTACCTGTGCAGTACACGGGTATTTATTGTACTAGTATACTTTTAATTATCAATCATTTGTATTTGTTATTTTAATTTTTTATCGCATCAATTTTAATTATTATATTTACCTTATAGTCATTCAAAATTTTAAAAATATACTATTTTTCTATCAAAAATATTTTTTTCCTCTTTAACTCATTTTTTTAGTCAAACAAAATTATTCATAATGTTAATTATTCAAACAAAAATATACTATTTTTTAAAAAATAAATCTTTCATTTCGATGTTCATCTTTTAAATAATGTTAATTTTCATCTTTTTATATCATGGCTTTTTTCCTCTTTATTTGTTTTTGTTGATTAAGTTTTCATATATAAATTTGTTTACTTTTTATTCGTCATTGTCATGAAATATTTCATTTGTATTTTTTAAATTAGTACATAATATTTAGAATAGTCTAATTTTCTATTGCAATGTCTTCACATATAATAATGTGAAAAAGAAAAACTATTTTTATTGTTGTTATGACTTGGCTCTTTGTTAATTGCTCTTGCTTTTATGCTTCGTTAAATTTAATTTTCCNCTTTTGGAAGTTCTCATTCATTATCATATCATAGTGACCCTTTATCTCCTTTTTAAAATGTAATATTGAGAATAGCATAATTTTTATTGCAATACCTCTTCCTTTATAACCCTTTAGAAAATAAACTTTTATCGTGTTTCAAAATTCATAAAAGAAACTGTAGTACTTAACTTAAGGCTGTAATATAATTGTTTTAACGGTTTTAGGCTTTTGCCTCCTTCCTTTGTACCAAAAAGAGACTGTAATATAATCATTTTTTTTTTTTTNATTGATTGTGATTCGAATTTGATTGAATTCGAATACAAAAGAAGTGTAGTGATTATATTAGCTTCTGTTAAGCTTTTACCAAATTAAGCTATAGTCAAATAACAATCTTAGCTTTTGTTAGGTCAGTATTTTTCCACAATCAATCACTCTTTATAATCATTCTATCAATAGTATACAATACCTAAAAATTATCTCTTCTACCCTCAATTTTTTTCCAAAATTCACCTACTAAACAAACTTCAAAGAGTAGGAATATGCAATGCAGTAAACATGTCTTGTTTGTGAATATATTTTATACTTTTTCATAAACACGTTAAATTCATCGCATACGAACAACCACAACGTAATCTCAAATCCTCAAGGCTAGTTTTCCCGTCCCCAAACTAGAATTATTCCAGGATTAATCTCATACCTTCATATTCAACAATTTAACAACATAAGCAAAAAAAATAAAAATAAAAAAAAAAAGGCCATCCAAAATTATAACAACCACAATCAAACAACTTGGTAGTTCTCAGCAGATAGCAGCGTCCTCTGAGAAAACTTGGGTGGGTTACCTCCTTTCAGTGGGACAATATTAGCCACCTGCAAATACATTTGTCAAAAGCATTTACAAGAATCTAAACTATCATGGCATTCTAAAGAAGAAAACAGAAAGAGAACCTTTAGGCCACTAAAAGTGCTGGTAGAAGTGAAGCGCACGGATATTGGGAAAAGATCAGATGGGTCTATAGCAGGAATAACAAACTCCATTGAACCACTGCAAGGATTTTAAAATATATATTATATGAAAAAAAATTGAACTGAAATAAATCCTGAGATTAAGTTTTGATTTCTTAGCACCAACCTGCGATTTGAGTTATCAATCAGTACAATAGACCATTCCAATATTGACTTCCTGGAATCATACCTATAAAATGTAATTGAAAATTATGAGCGGGGATTATTAATAATCATTAGATAATGAGTCAAGAAGCATCAAGTAATATGATTACAAGTGCATATCATGCAAAGATCTCACAACTACATATCACAGCTACATATTGAATTTGTGGTTCATAATCAATTAAACCATATTAACATCTTCACTAACCTAGTTTAATCTATAAAACAATCAACTTACCTTTTTACTCCCACCCTAAGAAGCAGTACGAATTATTGATTTTATAAATAACAGACATTTTTCTCATACAAATCCCTTGCACGATCACCTCCAAGTAACAAATAGTTCGTGAACCCACCTTTATATCAAATCACAACCAAACTAACCGCTCAATCAAATGAATCCTATCCGAGCTATTGTGTTCAAAACAACACCACGCACATCAGAGATGTAGAAATTATTTTTGAAACAAAAGCAATGTGGAATGCCAGTTCAATACTCCAAACATCAGTCATCGTCACATTAAATTAGATAAAGATATTTCAGACATACCCAGAAATAAAACCCTACCTAGCTATCATTATAAAGTGTTTCTAACAAACAGTAAATACAAAATGCTAAGACGAACCCTCACCTCCACTCCCCATCAATCTGCTGTACTCTTGGCGCCTCTCTAAGAGCAGGAAGAGGAATTGAAATCACAACATTTTGAAGATCAAACATAGGTGGAGCTTCGTACTCCAAATTCACATAGGTCTCATTTCCGGAAACAGAAGGCCAGCAATTAACTAAAACATGGAAAAAAAAAGGTAAAAACTTATTTATGTAACAAAAAAAAAAAAAAACTTGTCAATTTTAGTGTAGCGGTAGGACAAAAGTAAAGCTCACTTGACAATGGCACAAGTGACTCATCTGCACTTTGCATTCTCCACTTCAACAAAGGAAGGCCATCACCAGACTGGCCAGCAGGAAACGGGCGATTCGGATCCTTGGGACCCAAGAGATTCTCACCAGAGAACAATTCCTTGTTAATATTGGGATGTGTTTTATATATTATTCCTGGATTCCCACTAGTTTCAATCTGGAAAAACACATCGTAAACTAAATCTATCAAATATATTCCATGAACATAAATCGAAACTGAGGGGCTTTGAAATTAAACTTGATACAGATGCAAATCATATTTTCATAAAGTGCAGGAGAAAAGTTGGAAAACCTGAACTTGGATGTGTCCATCATCTTGGTTAAGGATTTGAAGTGACAAAATACCCTGTAAATCAAAGTTACCAATACCACCGTCCTGCTTCAATGTCACATTAAGCTTCTCCTCAACAGTCAACGTAACAGGATCAGTTGGTGGTGGAGCAGCAGCACTGGAGTGACCAATACTAGGCCTCACATCTTCAACGATCATTTCACCTTCAGCTTTGAGAGACTCCAAAAATTGGTTAGTTCTTTGGGTTTTCCCTAACTGCATACCAAGACCTTTTGGCGGAGCTGAAGCAGATGCTGGTGGACGACCTAATCATAGAATTCGAAATAAAAAAAAAAAAGGATAATTGGTTTCTCAAAACCATCACTACAATAAAAAAAATAAAAAAAATAAAAAAATAAAGAATATATAACTGGAACACAAACACAAACCCAAAATTCAGCAATCTGAGATCACCACACAGTAAAGGTATGTTTTTGTCTACAAAGAGTTCTCTCGTTTCTTGCAGTCTTCCGATAACTACTGAATAATGGCCTATTTTACAAATCAGTATCCCATGTATGGTTTTCAGTAATGTAATAGGATGATAAGATTGCCTCACTCTTGTTTCAAGACAAGATCAAACTAAAAAGCTTCAGAGAAATTATCCAAGAGAACAAAAGGGGGAAAAAAAAAAAAACATCAGTTTTCATATTTAAACAAGTGTTTTTCATTTCCAAAACCTTTGAAGGACAAGATACAGAATATTTCATAGATTTAAAATTTGAGGAAAAAAACCTTTAGCCTTAGAGAACACATCCACTTCAGTGCTTATTCCGAATCCAGAACCACTTCCAAAACCACCACTATTGGATATGCCATTGTCACTGCCAAGTGGCCCAAACCCAGCATCAATTCTTCCAGAACCCATTGATTGCAAAGACATAAATCCTCCCTTCTCACCCCTGTTCTTCTCAATCTAGATGAATTTACAAAATAGTTAAGTCCCCCTGTGACCTGGAGTATGGTGCGAGAATTTAATCATCAAACTTGAGACCCAAAACAAGTACCTTGCTTTTATCAATCTCACTAGCCTTGCGCTTCATGACGTCCTTGGTTTCATTGATCTTGCTTTGTAAGACCAACTTGTGCAATTTTTCTTCATGACTTTCCATTTCACAGTACTGTTTGACTTGTGCAACTGTGACACTTTCTTTGTGTCCAAGTGATATAACTTCATCGAAAGCAAAAAGGATTTCGAAAGCTGTCTTGCCAATGCCTTCTTCATCCAGGGAATAAGAGTACTCAGGCACCTAAGAGGGTTAAAGAAACCTAACAACAACTCATAAATAGCAAATATGAGAAACTATAGACTGTTTTTGTTCAGTGACTGGGTATTTGCAGAGAGGAGTTTCATATGATGTTTTGCCAAATGTGTCTGCATGCAGATAAATGCATCAGGAAGACAAATGTATTCTGTTGGTAAATGGAGAAAGTGGAAGATTGTTGCTATTTGAAAACATACTTATAGATGCTAAAAAACTGATAGTTCACAGTCATATGTAAAGGGAAAACAACAAGAAAAAGATCTCGAAGAACTCGTGTGATCTAGAAAGTGTGAGCACAAAAAAGCACCAATATCTTTAAAGTAATAAATAGTTCATCGCAAATATATAAGGATACAAGTTTTGAGAGAAGTCTCAATGTCTCCAAATCCTCAAGAATGTTGCTCTGCTTATTTGTTACAAGGAGGAGGTAGAGGGACTCTATTGGCTGATACACATAACGGACATTTTCTGTCTCAATGTAAGTATGTTGTTTCCCTGTTCCAACCAATTTGGGAAAAGCTGCAAGGTAGCCCTCAATGCGTATACGGGACATGTCAACAAACTGCCTCGAAACAAGTGCTGCAAAGAAACACGGGTAAAGATTTAGAGAAGTATACTGTGGAGATCCAACAAATGAAGACAGAAGGTAATGATGTAAAATCACCAGAAAAAGAAAATTGTGTTCCTACTTAATAAGTAAACAGATAATGGCGAAGAAGACTAATAATACTTTCATGATTGTAATTTCAAATATTTTATTATTACATTTATACAAATTACAATTTATTATGGCTTCATACATTGCATGAACAAAATACTGGTTAAACTAATAAATTTACGCTAATGACATACCTTCACATGATGCAATAACATTAACATACATTGTTCTTGATATTAAACATAGATATGAGAAAAATCCAAAAATAATAATGTACCCTGAAACCAGCAACTACATGAGCAATACATTACATATAGCACCGGTATCAACATCTGGACGAGTGATTCATAATTTAACAAAGTTAAATGAATGATACAAACTCAGCCCTCAAAGAAACCTTTGAGTAATTCATTCCTCTTCTTTGCTTGGAAACAAAAAGGCCACAAGACTGTTAAAGTAAGAGTACATGGAAGCGAACGTGTTATTTATGTCAATCCTACAAGATGGTGCTGTTTATGAGTGCCAAACATGAATGGTCATCCACACAATTATCTTGCCACTACCTGGCTACATATAACGGGCCCACATCACCTTAGGGATGCAAAACTTATATCAACCACAAAGATATTGTCCATGACTGCTGTCCAAACAAAGTGATTAAAGCTCTGATAGCACTTATCACAGGCCTAAAATCCTAATCCACTTCTACACGTAGAATAAGGAAAGATCTATTGCATCGGCATAGCCTCACCCTAAACCATGTGGGGTGGAAGACAGTTGTACGCATAATTTCGAACTCCATGCCTTATGCTTGTTAATCAAATACTATAACTCCATACATATATCCATTTTTCTAAGCACACCAACCCAACTTTTCTCAGCATTTAGAAACTTAGCTGATCTCTACTTTCATATTATATGACAACTAAAGGACATTTGGCTTTTGATACTGACTGTGTCAATTATATGCCAACTAGTGAAGAAAGCATCTTGCATGAAAATTCATTTAGGTTGAAAAGATTCATCTTGAGCACCTCATCATATCCAAGAACAATAAAAGAAACGAAAAGAGGACGCAGGTGTTCAAAGCTCGAGTTAAAAGCATCCAGAGCTCACCTTTGCCAGATTTACTTATTATGGAAGCTGCGAGCACCACCTGCATTGCAGATAACAAAGAATCAAGATCACCATCAAAAGCACTAAAATAGAAATAATTAAAAAACTAAAAAATACCGTGAATGAATAAAAGAAAATTGGGGGAAGAAAAAGAGAATTACCATCTTGTTCCTCTCAAATTCCACCAGCACAAACCGATCAAGAAATTTAGAAATTGAACCGCCTAGATGCTGCACACGATCATCAATCTCGCACAATTAAAATAACAAAAACTCCACAAAAAATATATAAATGATACACAGAAAAACACAATATAAATTCTTGTTCAAGAGTTAGATCCAGATCTCAAGCACTAACATTCCTTTCAAAAATAATGTCCTGGCATTTGTCAGATGAATCAAGTTTTAGAAATTTACACAGCTTACAAAATGACGTCTTCAAGAACAAAAAACATAAAACAAGGTGAGAGAAAGGCAACTAAGAAGTAAACGAAAATCAACATGAAGAATAAACAGATCAAATCACGCGAAGCTCGAAAACTGACATTTTTATTACCTGCAGATTCACCAGAATACAGATCAAGGGAAGAAAAGCGAGCGAGTGTGTGAAGTGGATCGAAGACGAAAATTGAAAGATTTACAATTAGATGGACTGTTATATTCTGTTCGCCTTTCGTAGTTGTCAATGAAACTGTCGAGATAATCAGGTGACTGAGAATTGAGAAATGAGAACTTGGGCTAATACAGAAATACTTCGGCCCATGAAATGAGGCCTCATGATCACATGAATTTTTTAAAGCCCACGCACATGATTTAATTGATTAATTATGCGCGAAAGCCCAATATGTTCAACTTTTTTATTTGGGAAATTTACACATATCTCACAAAATTTGTAAAATTTTGCATTCTTATAATCTTATCTTTCAGTCAATTTTGTTGCAACACCACTTATCAAATTTTCTCAAAGATTATTGCACAGAGGATCAGTGCGGTGCTCGACCTGCCAGGTCTGGTTCACCTTACCCACCTTACACACTGGTTCTTCAAGTTCTTCTTCTTCTATGCGCAGGAACTTCGAACCATTCTCTTCTTCTTCTTCTTCTTCTTCTTCTTCTTCTTCTTCAAGTTCTCCATTAACAAGGCAAATTTGATGCTACATGCGGCGGTACTGCCCCTACATGCTTTTTCACCCTTGTCGAAGTGTGTAGATCAATGGTGAAAAAGCATGTGGGGTCAGTGCCCCCACATATAGCATCGAATTTGTCCTATTAACAGTGAGCCCCCTCTTTTGCATTAAAGCAGCTGAATTTTTTTTCTTTTCTTTTCTTTTTTTGTTTAGGTTGAAATTAATTCTTTATTTTTACTATTTTCCCTTTTTATATTAATTCAGTTTTTATCTAAATCACACTTTCCCATATTGATAAATTCATTTATCTATATCACACTACCCAATATGTATTAATGATTTACATTTTCTATCCTCTCATTATTTTATGCCTATAAATACACCACGGTTCTACAAAACCAAAACATTTAGCAACTGCTCATTTGCATAGAAAAATGGATTCGAATAATATGAAAGTTTTCAAAAATTTTCAAAGTTCCTATAAATACACCACAATTTTTTTTTGTTCTACTATTTTTCATTTGTAATCTCTAATAATGTTATTTCTTTTCAGTATTTAAAATTAAATATTCTAACTAAAATAATATATTTATTTTTATTAAGAGTAAATATAAATATAATATTGAATAAGTGGGAAATATGTCTCATATGTTGGCATTTAAAGAAATAACCAATGTGGTTGTGTGTTTAAATGGAAAGATGTTTAGTGGAAAGATGATGTGGACATGATGTAGATGAGATAAAGTGTAAATTGTGATTAAATAAACAGAAATAGATGTGGATGCCTTCAGTTCGATTGACGCTGGCCTTTGTTTATTCCCAATTGAGGGATGCAGGACAGTAGCTCTCAGGCATAAATTTGGCTATGCAGAGACAGCTTAAAACATCCATATTAGTTTAGGTCTATTCAAACATATTTACACGTCATGTACAAAGTAGACTTTGTTGGGTTCGCTATACCGTACGAATTAAAATCGCAACGGAAATTATACAATATAATTATCATTTATCAAATAAATACTTAATCCGTAGGTACATATAGTGAATAAAATGATCGGCATCTTTTAAAATTACGTAAAAATACGAATTTTGATTTGTAGAGAACTTTGAAAATTACCTTTAATTTTCTTCAAATAGTGACAATAATGGGTTGACAATTTTTCACCCACTATTATTAATTAATATGATTAAATGTTTATTATTTGAGATGGTTAACAACTCACATCTAACATATTAAATAATTATAATTATTATTTATTTATTTAATCTTTAAACTTAATTAAAGATTAATCAAAGATAATGACATGTAATTTATGAAACTAGCTTTTAAAATTAATTAGTCAAAATCTTATTTCCCATAAAAATAAAATCTCCTCTTTTATGTAGGCTTTTAATATATAATCATATTAATATTTGGATTTGAATTTTAAAGTCTAACTTTAAAATCCAACTATTAATTTAGCAATTCCAAATTACTTAATTAATATCCAAAGCCTAATTAATCAATCCAATTGATTAATTTATTATATTCCTTTAATTGACTTCTAATCAAAATTAGATTTAATTAAATAATCAAATTATTTAATTAAGTCTTGTCAATAAATCCAACTATTGAAATTACCAATTTCAAAATAGTCATCATCCAAAATTTGGTGTGACCCTTTTAGGTTTACGATTAACACTAGTAGTGGGTTTACAACTCGTTTGTAATTTAAATTAATTCAATTAATTTATATTCTTGAAATTAACTCCTTAATTTTCAAGAACCCACAAATCATGAGAACACCTGGCAAGTAGCATGATTATCTAGTGTTAAGTGAAATAGCGAGTAAACCTTTTCAATTGCAAGTGCATACATGTAAAATCCTTTCGACAACAAATTTCCCGATTAAATCTTGGGCATGGATTTATAAGTCGAAACCCAATTGATTTAATAACTATGATTTCATTTCAAGTTTAGTAATTCGTTTATGAATCCATATTCATCCTGCTTTGGCCAAGGTCTTTGAATCATAAACTATGAAAAACATAGGAAATTCACTTATCCACGTAAGTGTCGAATTCTTTGTTGGCCACAGATAAACCTTCATACATATTAATACATTACCCAAAATATCTTTTTTATGATTGTCCAGCAATCAAATGATAAATCAAAGTAAAGCACAATATGCACAAGATTACTATCGTGCCTCAAGTCAGAGGATCAATCATGTACTATTGCAATATGAAAATTCTTATTCGACAGTTAATACTTCCAGTTAAGAATTTTCATCGGACCATGTTCAATGAAATTGTTCTCCAACAAGCACCCGCATATATGCATTCGCGTCCACATGCTAATGTTGATGGAATGCAACATTCTCATCCGATGAGAATATAGGATAAATGCAAATACATAAGATAAAACTATGCCTCAAAATAATATAATTTCCAATAAATTGTCTTTAAAAGTAGAAAAAGATCCAATCAGATTAGAACGTCGGGTATTCTACTCTAACAGACTTAACGTTAAAAAATAAATGCTCTCCAATGCAAATGAAAGTTGATTGGTTGACTTGATGTGGCAGTAAGAAAAAAGATTCAATTTACCTTGAAGTCCAATCGAAACACAAGAAGAGACGTGGTCTCTTTGCATTTCAATGATTTTAGCTACTTTTATTTAGACTTATCAAGACTATGCGTCGTAAGAAAATTTAGATCCAAAGCATTGGGATTACCTAAGCACATCATTAACTTGGTTTTGGTGCATGCAAAACATGAGAAGCACGGGTATGCTTCCAATTGTAATATCTAAGCATTGGGATTATCTAAGCACATCATTAAGGTTTGAACAATATATGTTGGTGAGAATGAGAGGTCCAACAAACTCCTTCTTTATGACATGGCAGAGGTGCAGGCTAAGCTATGAAGGTAGGGTACTGTTGACCTGGCATCACCACCGAGAAGTCGGACGCATATGACATTTCTATCTGTGCCCACACAATAAAGTAGTTAATGCATCCGCAAATTCCGCAAATTTCGTTTGACTTATGAAAACTACCCCTAATTAAGCTCCAAAGTTTTCAATTTAGGCAGAGGATTTTATGGAATGACTTGCATCTATGTTCAGACACATATTGAAATTCATTTGTACAATAGATTTAATTTGAAACTAAAAATTTCTTAACTATGTGTATGAAATCATAATGACTCAAACCTAAAGTTTAGTTTCTATAATAATTTTTTTGTTCAAATAAATAAGATGATATCAACTTAAATTTGTTTTTCCTTCTGTTTTAGGAAACTTGGCAGCACAATGGAACACATAGAACAAAATGAAGGTAGTGAGATTATTTTCCTATTTTTTTTGAGGAAGATAAAAAGAACTTCTCAAAAACACACTTATTAAAACATACTTGTTAAGTACATGACCATAATATTTACCCATGGCAAAAACTCAATGTACAAGAAATAATGCATAAAAGTTCCAAAGAAAGAATGAAAACGAAATAATAAAAACAAAAACTCACTATTTCTGGAGTCCCAAGTTTGTGCATTTGGCTGGATTCCATTCCACCAGATTCTTCATCAATGGGTCTAAACAAACGCTCGAATATGGCCATGATGAGAAACATGGAGATCAAGATAGCCATGGTCACAAACCCAAAAGAAATGGCATTCATAGAAGACCCAAAACTCCTCCACCAAACTTCCTTGATCACATAATCCGCCACATTCGAGCTGTTGTACATGTTCCATGGTTTTGATCTAACTGGATTAAAATCGTTCATTCTTTTTTAAGGGAAAAGAATTGGGACGAAGTGTAAGTATTCCGGAAGTTTTTCTTAAGATCAATTATGACGAAAAAACGAGAAAGTGGATTCCTCCTGAAGTGCAGAAAACATATGTAAGCCCGACTGCAAGTTTACATTATTTATAGTTTTTTTATTGCTTGAAATATGGCTTTGGTAAAGTCTTGCAAACTTGTTATCCTGAAAAGTGTGACTTATATTCTATAATTTTTTTATTTCATATGCAGGATGCTTATGGAAAATTAAAGACGTTGAAAGTTTCACAAGGCATTACAAACACTGATGACTCAACATGCTTTTATGAAGCAAATGGAGGTTGTAACAAGAAAAGGTTAGCTTATGGATTTGGGTCCGAGATGCCCTTTTATAGCTCTAGATGTTCAGGTTCTTGTGTGATTGACGTCCAGAAGCTTAACGACTGTATGAGTGCATTGGAGCAGCAAAACATGCAATTAGAGAGTGAATTGTCCTCACTTCGCAACTTAATCGAGAAACTTCACAACACTAATCATAATGTGTCTTCTTCAACAGTGCCTCCCAATAATCATGACGATGATTGTAGGGCTGAGGAGGAATTTGGTGATGATTACGCCATTTTGGAGTTTTTCATTTTATGTATTAGCATTTGTCGTAAATTTTAGACATGTTTTGGAGAATGGTTATCAAGTTACTGAATATGATAATAGTTTTGATATTAGAATGATGTTTATTAGGTCACTGAATTTGGAGATGAATATGACATGTTTTGGAGATGATTTATCCATGATTTGGGGTTTGCTTTTGTGTACAACTATCATTTTTTTATAGGTTAATATATCTTTTTTTTTCATTGGTTACCATATCTTTTTATTCTTTTTTTTTTTTCCCAAAACGATAGATGATATTATAAATCCAAATGCACAAACGTGCGAACACACAGCAGCCAACAGCTGAAAAAGTGAAAGGACAAATCAGAAGATCGCCTAGAATCCCGCTAGCAAAGCTAGAATAAAAACACTCGCAACAACACCACTACCAATTACACAAACAAACAGAAACAACTAAAAATATCTCACCAGGATAATACCCAAGCATCCGATCCCAACAGGATAATAAGTTGATACTCGGGCTTACAGGGGCCAACTGGACCAAACCAAAAACACCAATCCTAGACAACAACAGACAAGACACACAAAGAAACCACCTAAACGACACACTAACTAACAAACAAAACACACAACCCTCCTTCAGCAGATACGTCCGAGATTGAACCGCAGACAAGGCCGATTTCATGAAAAGATCCGCAGCAGCATAGGCACTCCGCCCGCCACTACCTAAAGCCTAGCAAGACGAATACCCAAGCCACAAAACAAGCTAAGAAAAACCGACCCGCTCTTCTACTGCAAGAAACTACAATCGACCCCCATCGGCTAACACCACTAGCCAAATCCGATACCATCTCGAAATTGCCTATCACCACTAGCCAATATTCGAAACGGTCGGCATCCCTCTTGATTAGAAAGAGCAAAAAAGAGGAAGGGCTCGAATGGCGTCCCGGCCCAATCACAACAACACAACCCAACAATCGATAATCTCCCAATCCAGCGCACAAAATCGAACCCCGCCACAACCCCACAGTACCGAAACGAGAGCAACAGGAAAATCGAAACGAGGCAGACTTCAAGGCCAGGAAAGAAGAAATCGACCATACCTGAGTTGGAACAAGCAACCAAGCCACATCCAAAGGTTGACGACGCACCCCCCGAACCCCGGACCACAGGACGCCGGCGGCATCGCACAGAAAAGAAGATCTGCCGAAACCCTAGCCCACCCCTTTGGCTGGAATCGCAGAACGGGAGCGCCGCTGATTAAGGATGCTCCGCAGGAGAGCCATCCTCCGGCTAACCCGAACGACCTCTGAAAGAGGCACAAACCGGCGATTTGCAGATGGCGAGCAAGAGAGAAAAAAGGGGCGAGAGAATTAGACGATGGTTAATCAGTTTTTTATATTGTTTTTATTCGAATACATAATTTAGGGATGTTTGATTTTATTAAGCACAAATTCCTATGGATTCCAACAATATTTTTCAGTTGAAATTCTGCCACATTTCTTTTACAATCGTAGGAAGAACAATTGGGACATTCCAATATGTCTGCCCATTGGAATGGCCGTTGTAACCAATTCCAACGGCCTATTAACCATATGAATGAGCGACGGAATAAGTGTTGGACTGTATTTCAATAGTTGAGGAATTCCAATTGATATTTTCTGTTGGAACAACTGTAGGAATTTATTTCTATAGGATTTTCCGTGGAATTTTAGCTATTCCGACGACTATTTTTTTCCACAGATTTTTATCCGTAGGACTACCCTTTGGAATAGCTATTCCAACGGAAAATTGCCATTGGAATGTAACCGGTTTTTTGGTAGTGTTATGTATTTATTTTGATATATATATATATATATATATATATATATATATATATAGTTCTGTTAATAATCTGACTAATGATTAAAAGGCGGACACATTTTGGTACTTGAAAATATATTTTTTACATCATACTTGAATTCATAATAAAGTTACACTTTTGTTTTTCATACATAAGACGCTCGAGTTTATTATCATTATTATCTAATCTAACAAACTTTATCCTATTAGGCATCCGCATCGGGCTTCTTTTTGCCCGTTTAAATCGCAAAGGGGCCATTAATAGGGATGCAACGCATCCATTAACAAGGCAAATTCAATGTTACGTGTGGGGATACTGCCCCTACATACTTCTCACCATTGATCTACATACATTCACACACACACACACACACCATGTTGGAGTGTATTAGATCAAGGGTGAAAAAGCATGTGGGGGCAGTGCTCCCACATGTAGCATCGAATTTTTTTCATTAACACTGGGCCCCCTCTTTTGCGTTCAAGCAGTTGAATTTTTCTTTTTTTTTTTTTATACTATTTTCCTTTTTTATATTAACTCATTTTTTTTATCAATATGATCACACTTTCCAATATTGATAAATTTAAATTTTATTTATATCACACTACCCAATATGTATTAATGATTTACATTTTCTATCCTCTCTTTATTTTTATACCTATAAATACATATCAAAAAATTTAGCAACTGCTCATTTGCTTAGAAAAATGGATCCAAATAATAGAAAAATTTTCAAAAAATTTCAAGTTCCTATAACTACACCACGTATTTATTATTATTATTATTATTATTATTATTATTATTTTGTTCTACTATTTTTCATTTGATCTCTAATAATATTATTTTTTTCAGCATTTAAAACTAAGTATTCTAATTAAAAAAAATACATTTATTTTTATGAAGAATAGAATATAAAAATAATATTGAATGAGTGGAAATGTGTCCCATATGTTGGCATTTAAATGAAATAACCAATGTGGGTTAGTGTTTAAATGGAGAGATATTTAGTAGAAAGATGATGTGGATGAGATAAAGTGTAAATTGTGGTTAAATGAACGGAAATGAATGTGAATGCCTTCAGTTCGATTGACACGGGCCTTATTTAT
Organism: Striga asiatica; assembly: GCA_008636005.1. NCBI lineage: Eukaryota > Viridiplantae > Streptophyta > Magnoliopsida > Lamiales > Orobanchaceae > Striga > Striga asiatica. The sequence goes on along the minus strand of BKCP01005761.1, from coordinate 447,754 downwards.
TCCCAATTGAGGGATGGAGGACGGTAGCTCTCGGGCATAAAATTGGATATGCAGAAACAACTTAAAAATCTCCAATGCAAATGGAAGTCGATTGATTGACTTGATGTGGCAGTAAGAAAAAAGATTCAGTTTATCTTTAAGTCCAATTGAGACACAAGCAGAGACGTGGTCTCTTTGCATTTGAATGATTTTAGCTACTTTTATTTAGACTTATCAAGACTTGTATGCGTCGCAAGAAAATTCAAATCCAAAGCATTGCGATCATCTAAGCACATCATTAACTTGGTTTTGGCGCATGCAAAACACGAGAAGCACGGGTATGCTTCCAATTGTGTAATATGTATTCCAGTTTTGTTGCAACAATTAATGTTTGAACAAAATATGTTGGTGCGAATGAGAGGGCCAACAAACTCCTTCTCTATGACAGGGCAGAGGTGCAGGTTGAGCTATGAAGGTAGGGTACTGTTGACCTGGCATCACCACTGAGAAGTCGGACGCATATGACGTTTGTGCCTGTGCCCACACAACAAAGTAGTTAACGCATCCCCAAATTTCGTTTGACTTACCAAAACTACCCCTAATTAAGCTCCAAGGTTTTCAATTTAGGCAAAGGATTTTATGGAATGACTTGCATCTATGTTTAGACACATATTGAAATTCATTTGTAACAGATTTAATTTGAAACTAAAAGATTCTTAACTATGTGTATGAAATTATAATAACTCAAACCTCAAGTTTAGTTTCTGTAATAATTATTTTTCTTTAAATAAATAAGATGATGTCAACTTAAACTTGATTTTTTCTTCTGTTTCAGGAAACTTGGCAGCACAATGGAACACATAGCTAGACTAATGAATTGAAGGTGGTGAGATTATGTTTCTTACTTTGGAAAATAAAAAGAACTTCATAAAAACAGACTTATTAAAACACATTTGTAAAGTTAAGTAGATGACCATAATATTCACCCTTGGCAAAAACTCAGGTGTACAAGAAATAATGCATAAAAATTCCAAAGAATGAATGAAAAATAAAAAATAAAAACTCACTATTTGTGGAGTCCCGAGTTTGTGCATTTGCCTGGATTCCATTTCACCAGATTCTTCTTCATTCGGTCTAAACAAATGCTCGAATATGGCCATGATGAGAAACATGGAGATCAAGATAGCCGTGGCCACAAACCCGAAATAAATGGCGTTAATAGACGACCCAAAACTCTTCCACGAACCTTCCTTGCTAACATAATCCGCTTCAGTGGGGCCCGAATTTGAGCTGCTGTAAATGTTCCATGGTTTTGATCTGCCCGGATTAAACTCGTTCATGCTAACCGTGTCGCCTTACAAATTATTTGTGTAAGTAGCTTTTTCTTGCAACAACAGAGGCAATACAATACCTCAAGTATCAGTTGAATGAATTGATTTGAAGTTTTAGAAAATACAAATGTAATTTAAAAGGTCTGCCTTTGGAATAGATTAATAGCACAAGTTTTATTTCATTTTTTATTTTTTAATTTTTGACCCCATTATATTCCAATTGAAATTGATGCAAACATATTTGTAGTGATATCCAGAAAGTACATGGACCTTATCTCCTCAACTTAAAAGCAGAAAAAAAGGAACCAAAAACAGCCAATGTGCATTAGAATTAGGATAAAATTTTTTACTAGTCACCTCATCCAGATAGAGACTGTCCACAATATTTATGAAATTTAGGTAAAAAGATGGAATAAAAAACAATGTGAAGAATGACGATTTTTTCCCACTACATATTGCAATTTTCCTGGATGATAAACAAAATCCAACTATAACTACCAATTTATCTAATTAAGGTAAATTTAATGAAAAAAAATAAAGATGAAATAAAAACAAGAAAGTCCCAAGCAGTAATTACCAGAAAAACAGATAGTGAAGAATTTCAATGAAGCTTCAGTAGTACTCTTTATGCAATATCATTGTCTTCATGTTGAACCAAAAAAACACACACATGCACATACTTTAAGGTTTTTCCCATGAAGAAACTCAAGTAGCATTTTTTTTGTCCTCTTATGAAGCACTAATTATAAGATTCTTATTGAGCAAGCTTCCTTGTCATGGGAGTAGAAGACACACATACATTCTCATCCATCCTTTTATTAAGAAATCATCTTTAATTGTGCGAGAGTGAAATAATTATGTAAAAGAAGCTGAAAAAAAAGGAGTTGCATTTGTTTATGATAATAAAAAAAAACTTTGGTTTCAAATTTTTTATGGTTAATTTAAATAATTGGATTTAGTGATGGCTAGCTTAATCAATACTATACCTTTGTCCTGAGAAGCAGTGTTCGAGAAATCAAAGGTAATGGGCCTTTGCTGTCGGTGTGAGGCTAAAGACAATATTTTTGTGTGTGTGTTTTCTCTAAAAGAAGTATATAATATCAATTGAGCAATAGGCTACAATTGGATATGAATCATATTCGATTTTAATCGATTTTCACCGTTGTTTTAGTCCTGTACTAGTCCGTACCCCGTGCGATGTGCGATGCACTGGAGAGATATCAAATGAGTTGTTTTCAAAGGCTCTATCCGTTTAAGTCTAAAAAGTAACAGGATTATCATTTATTTTTCGCATTTTTTAATCAGTGTTAAGTCTAAAACATAATAGAGTTATAATATATTTTCCACCTCTTTTTCTTTAGCCAGAACATTGAATATGCGCATGTTAGGGCTAGCTTATCTCACTAACAAATTTATGCTAATGTAAATTTAATTTTAGTATATAAATTTATTTATTGATATAAAAGGAAATAATCGTTTACTTATTCTTGTTCACCATATAATACTTAATTATTATTTTTATTATTATTATTTATAAATGTTATTGAAGTTGTACTTCTTCTTTTTCTTTTTATTCTATGTAATGAAAAATATTTAATGCACATTAGTATTATTTATTTATATAATCAATTTAAAATATGTAAATAAATTTTAAATTAAATAGGGTATAAATATTTTACAATATGTACACACATGTTTTTTTAGAATTTAATTTTTTATACTAATTAAACAACCTTGATTTAGCAAATGCCAAAAACTCAATCTCTTATATAATCAAGATTTTCTAATTTGCATTATAAGAATTTATAGTTTATTTAGCAAACTCTCCAATGAAAATATATTTTACAAGATTTCATTATAAAAAAAATAAAAAAAAAATGATAACAAAATAATCATGGTTGTCAATAATATACAAAATAATCATGGCTGAGGTCATTGATTGGAGCTTGTGGAGACATACGTATGTTGATCCGATCTCGGGCAACTAGTGTGTGGGGTCTGATTGATGTCCCTCTGGCTATAGGTCGGCTTCATCCTTGGAGTGGTTCGCGGTCCGGGACTCGTCCTTGCTAGGCATTAGGCAGTGGTGGGAGCTGTGTTTTGGATTTCGGGTCATGCTGTGGGATGTTTGACTTTAGTTCACTGGCGCCTGTTGGGATTGGTTACCTGCTGGGGAAGGGCTTTTGCTAGTTTTTTGATCGAATAGGATGTTTTAATTTTCTTTTTATTGTGTTTGTGTTGCTTAGGACGTATGTTTTTGGTTTGGGCCGTTGGCTCCTGTGCGCCCGAGTGTCAACTTATTATCCTGTTGGGATCCGACACTCGGGTATTACCCTGTTGAGGTCTTTTAGTTTAGTAGTTTTTCTGTGTGTTAGTGTTTTAGTGTGTTATTGAGTATTACCCTGTTGGGGTCGGCTCTAAGCGGTCTTTTGATTGTCCTCCCACTTTTTCAGCTGTTGGTTGCTTGTATTCTTGTATTCAGCTGGTGGCTATACTTTTGTATGTTTATATATAAGATCTCTATCGTTTTGAAAAAAAAAAAAAAAATAAACATTAATGCTCTAAAAAATTTTAATTACTATTTTTAATAAATGATTATTCTTATTATATAGATATAGATATAGATATCTCGAAATGTTGGATTTTAACCTAATCATGATACCACCAAATGAGGTTTGGTGGAGCTGATAGGTAATATCATAACTAAACAAATTAACATATATTCATTTGACAGCCCCAAAATGGGGACACACTCACATATGAATTTCATAATTAAGGGAGTTGTCAATGCGTCACAAAACACCCACTACCTTAACAAAGATTTTAGCAAAGCTGGGCAAAGAAATAAATAAATCAAAGCCTGCAAAAGAGGTATTTACTTATTTAATATTAATAAATAATTTCGCTTGGCTGCAGCATCATTGAGCAAGTGGTTATCATATCAAATCAATTTGAAAATCAAATGGGATATCGTAAAAGAGGAGAATTGATAAATATTGGTTATATAAGAGCTATTCATGCAGCACCTGGTCAGAAAATAATTGACTAAGGAAATATTTTTTTGCCCTAAAATAAGTGAAGTAAACCATATTTATGATCCCACAAATAAACCTGTCACAGGAATCCCACAAATGTAGTTCAAAAGTATCAAATTAGAAAGAAAATCTTGTTCTATTACAATCTTAATTGCAACTAATTAAATATTTGTCCTCAATCTCTAAAAACGAAGGTTCCATTTAGAAGTTTGCTGAGTTAATAGAGAAATGAGGCTAGAAATTTGGGAAAAGAAATGCATATTTATGATAATGACACTGCAAGCTTCCAAATGAAAATGACAAGAAAAGAGGGATAGAGAGAGAGTGCTAGGAAATCAATAAAAACTTTTCTTTTTCTTTTTCTTTTTCTTTTGCTCTAAATGGGCTAACCATCTTTTTCAACAAGACAATCACCATGTCTTTGAAAGATATGTTAGCTTTTTTCAAGACCTATGCTGTGCCCCTTGTTAATCATTCTAATCCTATGCATCCCATGTGCACAATATGTCTGTAGTTGTTTCTAAAAAAAAAAATGAAAAAAGAACCAATGGAAAAATATAATAAAATGAAAAAAAAATGGTGAAACTAGGTTCTTTTGTTAGAAAAATGAAACAAAGTGTCCACTTTTCTAGTGAATCTTAAAATAGCATACTCAAATAATGTTTTCTCAAATTATTTTACATATACTACACTACTGTAAGTACAGAAGATGGAGCTAATGCTATCCTATTCAATTTGTTAATGAACCAAAGATAAGTACTCGAGCACAATTAATAGAGTAGTGTCACTTGAATTAATATTTTGGAAAACAAATAAAAACCATGGCTTTGTGTGTTGGAGTCACCTCAATAAAAGAATATTGCAGTATTTCTAATCGCCTTTTCTTTCCTATGTAAAAATTGGTATGAGACAATTTCTTAAAGTTGACGGTCCCATTAACAGGAAAGCAAAATCAAACAATCAGATATAGTTATTAACGTTTATTTATATATTTTTCTTAATTCTCTTTTCAGCATATAGCCTAATAATTTACGTTTCTAAGTTCAGAATGCATAATTGTGGAAATATTTGCATTGTTAAATCTTAGACTGTTAGAAAAATATTATGCCTAAGTAATAAATATTTAAGAGGTGAGTGTGCTTATTGGAAGCGTAATGAACGTTTAATTACTAGCAGTGATTAATTACAACCATGCCTTAATCCTTTTTAGCATTTGCATGCATCACAAAACCTTTAAGCATTGAGATTGATGCCAATACTTGTGTGCAGGATTTGTTAATTTGTCGGATTTGTTATTGACTAACAGTGAGTATGCCAAAAGCCCGATGATGATTGGGAACCATCAGATCTCTTGTCTCGATTTCAAATTCCTGGATGGATGGTATGACACTCAATGTTCATAATGGCAGGTACTGTAGTGCTCTTTTCAAAATGGTGGTGTGATTTCTCAACCATTTGGGAGCACACGCAACTAATGGTCGTCAAACCTCTTTATGGAGATTTGTCGACACATGTGAGAGCTTATGTGGTCACACATGTGAGAGCTTATGTGGTCAAAGTGGGGGAAGTAGTTCATAGAGCATAGAGAGGTCGATCATAAATCATAGCCCTTATATATTTCGAATCTGGATCGAAGCTCTCTTAGCTTGACTTAAAGGCAATAGGTCAGATAGGTCGAGGTGGGTCCCTGAAGGTTGGAGGTCGAGATATTGACCTGGGGCCTAGGCCACCTGAGTCAATGATCTGCGAGCTAGTACAAGATGAGCATATCTAGATCTAGAGGGTAACTTTTCGCCCAAAGAGGCGACCTTTCGTCAAGATAATACAAGTATGATTGTGAGAATCCTAAGGGCTTGATTGGACATGAGTTATTTTAGATTTGATTAGATTTATTAGACAAAGTGAGTTAATTTTGAAAAAAAAAATGGTTGAGTTTGGTTTGAGTGGAACTGTAAGTATGTATTTAAATAATACTTAAAATAGAATGACTAAACTTGATATGGTGTAAAAGTAGAAGATATGTGATTGTAAGTGATGTGTAGTTAAATTATATGAGTGGATGAATAGTGAACTAAATTGATGTGATGTGTGAGAATTATTAACTGATATTATTTAGTTATTTAAAAATTTGAGTTAGATTTTGAGTTAAAAAAATTATTTGGTCAGTATATTTTATATCGAATCAGGCCATAAGGATCTAAGAGATATAGAAGGCCATCTAGCTTAAGAAAAGTATGTGTATATTTGGTTTCATTAGGATAATAGAGTTCTTGTGGGACAAGATAACTATTTCATATAAAAGGCGAATATATGAACATTATGATTACGTTTTTACACATTATCGCACACATATTATTATAGACTAGAGGGATTGAGTTGATTATTGGAGGCTCTATGTTGGGAACCCTCTGTAACAATAAATTTATGGAAATATATAAAACTTTTGTACAACTTGAATTTATTTCGATCAAACGATATTGCGGGTACAATCTCTATATATCTCCTCTGATTTCTTCTCTTCTTTAATTTGGATTGGATCTTCGAAGCTGAATTTGGACTTGGATACTTTGGGCTTGATTTTGAATATTCCTAATATTATTTGGGGGTCGAATGACTTGTTCCCATATTAAATGTTTGGACTTGACTTGATTGAAGAAGACTTCTTGGAGGACTTGTTTATTCGATCTTCTCGAAAGGCGGATTTTGACTTGAATAACGTTGACTCGAGGGCTTGATAGCTTTTTCTCGGATCAGACGCTATGTTGGTTGAACATTTCGACGAATGCGGCTTGAATGTCGTTTGAACGCTATTGATATTATTGGATTGATGAGAGGAGTGGAAGTCGTCTCTTTACTTCTTGGATAAGAGCCGCCGCCTCTTTTTCTTCTTCTTGGCTTCTTCTTCATTGAATGGACTTGGTTGCGGGTTGAATGCCGATCTTCAACTTGAATGACCTTAGATCTTCAAGAACACCTTTGGATCTTCAAGAGAATTATTGAGAGCTCTTGAACTTGAGATCTTGATGTATGAGGTGTGTTGTGACTTTGAGGAGAGTCCTATTTATTGAGATTTTGATGTATGAGGTGTGTTTGATTTTTGAAGTGTCTTAGGTGTGATTTGTGACTTTGAGAAGTGACCGCGCGTCGCGACGCGGCAAATTTAAATTATAAGTTTTTCTCAACTAACCTCTACTAACTAGTAGTAGTGGCGAGTAAGGGTCGATCCCACGAGGAGCAGGAATTAAATTGTGGCAATTTCGTATTAATTGAATTTAAACTAAGAAAGCAAATAAATATGGGGGGATTGATTTTATAAAAATAATAAAAATAAATAAAAATAATAATATAAAATAAGAGAAGTCCAGTTTTCGGTTCAGTTATCACTCAATCTCAATCTACCGTTAATTAATTTCGACGCTTTCTTTAAATTGCTAATGAATTACCGACCCTAGCTAACAACAAGCTCTGTTAACCGAATTTTCCCTTACCGAATATTTAATCGAAATAGGCTCTTCGACTAAACCTAACTAGCGAACAACCTAGAATAAGCTCTCTAGATTTAATACATTAGCAGCATTAATTTCTAGGAAAATAGATCAGTCTAAGTAATGGACGCAAAAACTCGGACCATTTAACTTATGCTCACGCTATCCTAAGGATGCACGACCCCTAGTTTACTACTAACGAAACGAGACAATAACAATTACGGATTAAAGTCCCGAATCTAGCAATAAAATCATGAATATTCAACCTAGCTGACCGAACTAAATCAAACACCATAATTCATAAACATTAAACACAGATAGCATGAATCAACTCATCAATAAAAATAAATACGGCGACTTAATTAACCAACAATAAAAATAAAGATCCTTCAATTCATATAAAAATCAAAGTTAGGGTTCAAACATCCCCTAAAACTGGATAAAATACTAGCCTAACATACTAATAAAAATAAATATAAATAAATAAAAGAGAGAAAATGAAATCTCCCTCGTGTGCGGTGCGGCTTCCCTCCGCGTGTGTTCTTGTTCCTCTCAGTCCGTGCGGTGCTCTCTGCGCTGCCTTTTTATTTTTGCGTCTGTCGACTTTTCTTTTCTGTCCCGTGTGTCACCTCGCAATTCTCTCTTTCGTCAATAAAATGCGACTCCTGCTCACGGCAAATAAATCACCTTCGTCCTTTTCCTTTTGTCCAATCACAAGCTTTCCACAGCAAATAAAACTCCTCCAATTAATATTCAACTCCAAAAAAATTGCTTGCAATACGTGTGGATTATGTGGCCCCAGCAAATAAAATCCTCCCAAGACTTGTACTCCAAAGTCCAAAATAATTGGAATATTGGGCCTAAATCACCTATATTATCCTTGGCCCAACGACTTATACCACTCCTGGCCCTATTTATCGACAACTCTGGATATTCTTCAAAACACTGAAAAATAATACGAAAAACATCAAAGCAAATAAATCCATTCAAATAATAAATAGGTCGAAAAATATAAATGTGCGATTAAATTATGTATATAAAAATACACTACTAAACATATAAAACGTGCACATTTTATGACCTATCAAATCTCCCCAAACTTAAATTGTTGCTTGTCTCCAAGCAACTTAGAACTGTAAGCATATAGATGGATATAAATATGTACGTGGAATCTTCGCTCAGGTCCTCACACATCTCACATAGTGCATAGTTACAACTTCCCAAATTAATAACCCCGGACTCGAAATGAAATCATCTTTAGAACGCCAACAATCAAATATCAATTTAGTGAATTACCGCAGCTCATCAATCTTTTCACCGAGTATATCAATCATGCAACTAACGACATCCCTTTCTTTGCCAACCGGTTTAGTTTCTCTTCGCTTCTAGCCAGAAATCAAATGTCTCGATTTTTTTTTTTTTTCGAGACAATCAACTCTCAACTTTTCACGTCAAGTTACCTCACACAATCGACATCAAACAGAATAATCACTAGCACATTTCAAAAATATAAACAGTTCAAGACTAAGTTACTACAAATAAATCACATAAATATCAATCGTCATGTTTTTGTCCCTCAAATAACAACACTTCAAGAATTTAACCAGAAATCATTAACCTAAGTCATCATAAACTAGCATTTAATTCCAACAAAGCCTCTCATATCATCATTGCAAAATTCCACATACAAGTAAGCCCATACCCAAACAAATCAAGAGAGTATATATAATAATCCACTACATAAACGTCTCACAGTAATACACCTCCCCAAACTTAGAGTTTGCACAAATAAAAGAGCACAAAAAGAGGTAAAAGGAAAGAGTTCACCTTATCAAAGAAAGGAAGTCACGTCGCACACCATTGGGTTGCCTCCCAACAAGCGCCTTTTTTAGTGTCGTTGGCTCGACTTATTTCTCCGCTTTCTTCAAGCGGTCCATGGCGGCTTCATAGGTTGCCTCAAAGGAGGCATGAACCTTGCAGCTCCATGCTTGTGAAGTATCCCCTCGTCTCGTGTCGGGTGCTTTACCGGATCTTTTCTTCTCGGTGGCAAATGATCATGGTAAAAGATTAGCCCGGGCTTATGAATAAGAGGAGAAATCTCTACTACCTCCAGGATGTAAGGCTCTTGGTTTTCAACATGCTCGGTTGCTGGTTGTTTGAACTCGGATAGAAGAGATTGATTTTCAGTCATTCTCGGGGCAATTGTCGGAGCTTTTACGTCATTTTCACCTTCGAGTGGGCTGTTATCGGGGGGGCCGGTAACAGCGAATATTTGCTCCTCATCGCCTTCTTCTTCATTCTCTTCGTCACTTCGATCATTTATCAGCTCAAAGCTAACTTCGTCCAACACCTCAAGCTCCGTGTTGCTTCTCATCTCTCTGTCATCATCGTGGCTGGCTTCGGCTAGCCGACTCTTGGCTCGGGAATCCAATTCGTTCAATACATCTCCAATCTTTTTGCTACTAGCCATCAAAGAATTTTGACACTCTTCAAGTAACTTCATCAACGATGGACTAGTCTCTTGTTCAAGCGAAGGTTCTGAAAAATATTGTGAGTCTCCATAGTGGAATTGGGATTTGTCGTGCTCATAAGTAGGCTCATACAATCGAGAGTATTGTGGATTTTCATCGAATGAATTTCCACGATCTCCCCAACCGTAATGGTCCCTATCGAAATTTGAATACGCCCAATCGTCTTGTTGATATCAATCTCTTTGTGTAGCTCTGCGTGCACCATACCACTCGATCAAAAGTGGACAATTATCGGTGACGTGACGTGTGGTATGACATAGACGACATGGTTTCCTTAGAACTTGACGAACACTCTCAATGGCTTCTTGGATCATAGCCGACATCCTAGCCTCACGATGTTGGTCTCTTATTTCCTTCCTTTTCATTTCATAATATGAACCGTAAGCGTCAGCACATTCCGGGCTCCAATATGCATCAATTTATACGATTTCCACCTGCAAAAGAGAATATAAAATAGGGGGATTAAAAGAGTTAAAGATAAATAAAATAAAAACTAATTTAATTACCTAATTCAGTTAACACAAAAAAAAAATCACAACTCAATTGCACCACTCCCCGGCAACGGCGCCAAAATTTGACCGCGCGTCACGACGCGGCAAATTTAAATTTATAAGTTTTCCTCAACTAACCTCTACTAACTAGTAGTAGTGGCGAGTAAAGGTCGATCCCACGAGGAGCAGGAATTAAATTGTGGCAATTTCGTATTAATTGAATTTAAACTAAGAAAGCAAATAAATATGGGGGGATTGATTTTATAAAAATAATAAAAAAAATAAAAATAATAATATAAAATAAGAGAAGTCCAGTTTTCGGTTCAGTTATCACCCAATCTCAATCTACCGTTAATTAATTTCGACGCTTTCTTTAAATTGCTAATGAATTACCGACCCTAGCTAACAACAAGCTCTGTTAACCGAATTTTCCCTTACCGAATATTTAATCGAAATAGGCTCTTCGACTAAACCTAACTAGCGGACAACCTAGAATAAGCTCTCTAGATTTAATACACTAGCAGCATTAATTTCTAGGAAAATAGATCAGTCTAAGTAATGGACGCAAAATCTCGGACCATTTAACTTATGCTCACGCTATCCTAAGGATGCACGACCCCTAGTTTACTACTAACGAAACGAGACAATAACAATTACGGATTAAAGTCTCGAATCTAGCAATAAAATCATGAATATTCAACCTAGCTGGCCGAACTAAATCAAACACCATAATTCATAAACATTAAACACAGATAGCATGAATCAACTCATCAACAAAAATAAATACGGCGATTTAATTAACCAACAATAAAAATAAAGATCCTTCAATTCATAGACAAATCAAAGTTAGGGTTCAAACATCCCCTAAAACTGGATAAAATACTAGCCTAACATACTAATAAAAATAAATATAAATAAATAAAAGAGAGAAAATGAAATCTCCCTCGTGTGCGGTGCGGCTTCCCTCCGCGTGTGTTCTTATTCCTCTCAGTCCGTGCGGTGCTCTCTGCGCTGCCTTTTTATTTTTGCGTCTGTCGACTTTTCTTTTCTGTCCCGTGTGTCACCTCGCAATTCTCTCTTTCGTCAATAAAATGCGACTCCCGCTCACGGCAAATAAATCACCTTCGTCCTTTTTCTTTTGTCCAATCACAAGCTTTCCACAGCAAATAAAATTCCTCCAATTAATATTCAACTCCAAAAAAATTGCTTGCAATACGTGTGGATTATGTGGCCCCAGCAAATAAAATCCTCCCAAGACTTGTACTCCAAAGTCCAAAATAATTGGAATATTGGGCCTAAATCACCTATATTATCCTAGGCCCAACGACTTATACCACTCGTGGCCCTATTTATCGACAACTCTGGATATTCTTCAAAACACTGAAAAATAATACGAAAAACATCAAAGCAAATAAATCCATTCAAATAATAAATAGGTCGAAAAATATAAATGTGCGATTAAATTATGTATATCAAAATACACTACTAAACATATAAAACGTGCACATTTTATGACCTATCAAGAAGAGCCCTATTTATAGATGTAAGATAGAGAGTTTTGGAGAAGACATCAATTTGATTGGATCTTCTTGATTTGATACAATCTTTTTCTTAATATATAATCTCTTTCCTAATCTTAAAATTTGACTTTGTGGACAAGAAATAATAACATTATTAATTATATATCTTATTTATCATGGATTTATGTCCAAAAATAAATAAAGACATTAATTAATAAAATATTAAAATTTGATGTTTAAACCCTCCAAACTCTTTTTTAAGTACTTAAACAAGGAAATCAGGCAACATACGGAGACTATAGAGAACCAGTCAGTTCAATCGGAGTTAGTTGGGTTAGATGATAGATCTTTATGAGTGGGTCAACTCGCACAATGTTTATATCGCCTCATAAAAGGTTTATGTTAATATACTAGGTGGCCGGATGGCTGTGCACGCACAGCCAACTCTAGTCCAGTCTATAATTATAACCAATTTTTGTCAATATTTAAAAATACACGTACCCATTTTTTTTGGCAAGTATAAATGTAAGAAAAAATACACACAACCGGCTCAAATTTAGTCTATAATCGACTTAAAATTTGCCGTCATTTGAAATAATCAATTGAATTTATACTGATATAGTTGAAATGTAAGGAGTCAAGTGCATATCCAGTGTATGCATAATTGTTTCGCCCAATTTTTTTAAATACTTTGGGTTTAAATGTTGTCTACATAATTGATGTGTTTTTTTTTTTTTATTTTTTTTCACTCACCATACGACAGTTGAGATCTTATAGCCACACAATGTTAACAATTATATGTATTATCCGCTAATATATCGTTTTTTCTTTTAGTTTTGTTTTGGGTGTAGTGGTTATAATGGTTTAATACTTGTTGTGCATATAAAACGCGGATAATGTTACCGTTTAAATGGTCATACTTGTTTGACTCTTTTTTTTTCTCATCAAAATTTTAAAGAAATTATTGTTTGTGTAAAATTGATAAATATTTATGCAATGTGTTTTAGTTAATTCAAACATATAAATATTTCTGTTTATTTTTTAAAGTTGATCTGCACAAAATTGGCCACCAAAGTATTTTTCACTCGACAAAGTGTTAGAAAGTTTCGCTTGCTTCCCTTGCTTCATACTTAAAAAATAAAAAAGCTAAGAAATATAAAGAGCACGAAGATTAAAGCACCACATAAAAAATATTCAAAGGCAACCAATTTAATCAAATAAATGTTTCACCAAGAAAACCCTATCTGCCAAGGAGGTCAACAAATTGCATGTAGATGGTTAACTCCCAAACTGAACGTTTACAGCTAAAATGAGTGCTCTAGACCCAGAGATAGTCAAGTTCTTTATCAAGAAACTTAAAAAATCCCGAAAAAATCAGATGGTGCAACTATATGAATGCAAAATATAAAAAGGAAACAAAAAAGATGTTAATATTTTACATCAAACGCAAATTAATCGAAGATGACAAAAGCGTAATAGATACTAAAAAAACTCCATACTCTAGTATATGATTAGCATAAAAGAGGATAAAGTAGTGCTAGTTACCAAAATGTGGCTCTGCTGAGAGCATGAACATAAAACGTGGTCTCGATCGGAACACCACTCTCCACCAGAGTCGTAAAAGGAACCCCAGTCGGGCGATGAACATGGTGTAGAATGCAGCGCCTCATCGAACCTCTACAATGATCTGATGGCTTTCCTGCTCAGGGAGTCGATGGGAGAGCTCGTGATGTTGCTGATGCACTTTGTCGGAGAAGGATTAAGGAACACCTATTTTTCACAGCGCCACTTTTTGTGCCAATGAAGCCGTCAATGTTAATTTTGGTCCGCTAAATCAATTTTACTTGTTCCAGTTTCTCTTCATTTGGATTTATATTTGGGGTAGAAAAAATATTCTATGAAAAATGATTGGCATATCTATAATTTGGCTCTCCCTCACTATAATTTCATCTTACCACTTGAAGCAGATGAACAACAAAATCTTCAATTTTCTTCCACACACGGTGAAATCTGACCATAATTGAGATGAACAGAAGATAGAAAAATGCAATGCAATAACACTTGGAAAGTCTTAGGTACTTACAGAAATCATATTTACCAGAATATTTAACATTCTTGCAAACCTCATGTCATATCACATGCACAAACTTCATTTAATACCATCAATGCAACATTTGGCAGACCAGCCAATTTGGCAAAAGTTTTTAAAATAAGTTTTTAGAACATAATCTAAACTGATATTAGATCTACCAATAAATGAAAATAAATCAAATAAAAAGAAGGAATCATCGTGCCAACCAGAAGTGTGAAGCAGCAAGTGAGCACCAGTGAGCAAAAGTTATTTGATTTATAGTTGCAGCAATGGGTCATAAGGAATTTAACAAAAAATAAAAACAAACTACACGAAGTTGTTCCAACAGATATGGCACCCATACACTAATTCTATACCAGCCGTACTATTTTGAACAATAATCTACAATCTTTGTGAATAATTTAGGGGAAATCGAGAAAAAATCAGTTGGCCAACTCAGTAATTAAAAATTTGACAACAATTAAAAGAAACCAACATTCTTGACAAAGTTTGGAGCAGAACCAGATGAAGTGAATCATAAATTTCTAGCAGGTATATGATCCCAATCATAATCTAAAAATTACTACTCCATATAAGGTGCTACTAAATATGATAGACCACTCACTTAAGTATTTACAATCTTCTTGGACTCTGTCCAAACATCTTGTAAGGTGCTGGATAATCTTTAATTCTCACATAAAACTATGCAAAAGGTATTAGTACTGCAGACAGGCCTATTAAACCACTAAAAGCAAGCACATGGTAATGAACAAGTAACAGGCTTACCAAAAATCAAACAAGTTAAGCTTCTGCAGCACTAACTTCGTAGTCAACTAATAAACCCTTCACAAAAAAAAAAAAAAAAAAAAAAAAAAATGAGGAACATTAATTGATCAAAATAATCGTGAGCACCATACTGTTTCATTTGGGCATTATATCTAACATCGTTTAGGCATTCACAGAAATGATAGATGGACTATCAACAAAGTTCTATACCGGCGTTGTGTTTTGGAGGGTCATATCTCCCTCACTGTAATTTTATCTTACCTGAACACAGAATAGAAATGGAAGTCTGTTTTGGAGGGTCATATCTTACCTGTTTTTTTCGCGACCACCAAACCCTAGCCTCTGGAAGAACGGAGCAAAGTTGCGTAAAAATTTGATGCAGGAGGATGATAGAAAGAGATTAAAAGGAGATATGATTTTCTTGTCAAGATATGAAAAAAGATTTGGTAGATTTTGTGAGATTTTGGGTAGAGACGTCTGACACACACTATCGGGAAAGCTTTTTTACTGGATTGGGTGGAAAGAAAGGAGGACGTCAATTGTAAAAAGAGGATCAATACAGAGGTGTTTTGGTAAATCAAAAAAGTGACACATGTCAATCTCTCAATCCCTCATACTTTTTCTTATATGTAAGAGAGAGATATGATGTGATTGGACTGATGTTTTGAATCTCAAATCAAGCTTTTATCATCCTCAAGTATTGAATTAATGTAAATTTTTCCCTTATTTGGCCATCTTAATCTTAATTGCCTAAAATTTAACACTTGACATTCAAATGATGACTGGAAATATATATTAGAAATAATAACTAATTAATCTGAATTAAATTTGTTTTACTTTCAAAAAATATGAATACATAAAATAAATTAATTATTAGGATACTAATTTACTCGTGAAGCAATTTTAATGGCCTTAAGAAGACTTCACGATCAATATGGATAATTTAGAAGTTAATGGGCTTTGAAGAAGTGAATTTAAATTAGAGAAATTTACATCCTCCACTTGGAAAATCTGAAAATATTACATAATTACATCTTCTATATAATTATTTATAAAATAACTAAATATGTTATATTTATTTGCATATATGCCTAAAAATCTGATTTCCTATTTACATGATAATTTCTCATTCCTATTTAGATGGTAACTCCCCTCATATCTCTCTCCAGAACTTGTTTTCTCTCGCCAAATTCTATCCATCGTCTCTCTTCATCTCTCTCCTCTCCAGATCTTGCTTTCTCGCCAAGCTCGATCTATCGTCTCCCCTCATATCTCTCTCTTCTCCAAACCTTGCTTTCTCTCAGCTAAACCCCACCTCTCTCTAGATTTACATGATGCTCGATTCTCGATGCTTCCGCGACATCAATTCTATCAGGCCTGAGGATCCATGTCGGTCGTTGATGGCGCTTCTCCCAAAATCTATGTCGCCATGGCGGTCTGTGAGATTTCGGACAAAGTGAAGGCCGGGCCTGACGGCGGGCTCAGATCTCCGCCCTCGTGGTGGTCGGGGCTTAGTTTGCAGCTTGCGCCATTTCAATCCCCTCTTCCCTCTGTCTTGGTTGCCTTTTTCTGCTCAATGATAGAATCCCTTGAAGCTCCAGTTTTAATTCTTGTTAATTTTTCTTATTTATTTTTGATTTTTTTTTCTTTTGTCCTTGTTGATTCAACCGCCTTCCTCGTCAGCCTTCACCGGCCTGAGAAGATCGCCGTGCGGAAGCAGCAACTCCATGCCCGATCCGGATCCAAGTCTTTGTTTGATGTGGTTCATAAACTAAAAATATACTGAACATAAACTAAAAATATACTTATGCTGCACAATAAAAATCTAAAAATATACTGAACATAAACTAAAAATATATACTTATGCTGCACAATAAAAATCAACTGCTGAACATAAACCAAATATGTTAAAACTACGCAGTTTATTTCCATGAACAAATACCAAAATATACTGTACATATACTTTCACCTGTTCAATAGCAGCACTACGACTATACATGAGATGTGATAATGAAACATGGAAAGTTTGAAATATGATATCTAACTGATATCCTTCCAAGATTGAGAACTGAAATTATGGGCTAGAAACATGGAAAGTTTGTTTCATAGGCATGACTTTAATTAATTTTTATTTTTTAGGTATAAACACAATTTAATTGGTAGGAATGGTAAATGTGCAAATATTTAAAAAAAGAGTAGTAAAGGTGAAAATTTCCCTTTAAATTATTGGGACCCATTAAGCAAACCAAGCCCATGCATATTTATCCTCCAAACTCCCCAAAAAAAAGGAGTATGGGGCCTTCTTTCTGCTATCCTCACAGGCGGTGCGAATCGCTTGCACATTCTGACCGTCCGATCTAAATCTTTAACTTCAGACAGCATCAGCACCGTTAACAGCTCCGTGACTCTATCGTCCCTCATTCCAGTACATGGAACCGAGACGCATTCTCTCTCCGTCTCCCTCTTGTTTGAAACAACTTGTAAGGAAAAAAGAACAAACAATAATAATAAAACCGTTGAGATGCTACTACTGCCATAGTTGGTATTACAGTAATTATGCTGTTAATGTTTGACAAATGAAACCATTTCAACCTGTTCTCCATCATCAGGAAAGAATCTTTGTTCAAACATCACGGGGAAAAATGTTGGGTGTGTCATGAGTGTTCCTTCTCTTGTATTTTCCTCCATTTTTATTGATTTTCTTGTGCGCTTCCTTTTCTTTTCCTGTACCAATTCTATGACTCGGGGTTGTGTTGGTTTAGTTTGCTGGATCGGATTTACATTGAAAGGTTCGTTCTTGATTTTTGTTCACAGCTTCAGCTTCAAAATGATATATGAAATTGTTCTGTGACGCTGCTAGTCTCTGTAAAAAGGGGTCAAATATGAGGGCTTCCTCTTGGATTTCTTTTACAAGGTTTATGCAATTGAGGTTTGGGATAGTCTTGATATAGTTGAAATTTGTCGCTCAAAAAACGTTTTTTTCTTGTTTACTAGTAACGAATGCTTTGTTAGTTTGGTTGAGATTGTTATAAGCTGTTGGGACTTCAGGGAAGTGGATATTAGGGCATATTGCCAGAATGCAGAATAATTGGATTGCCTGGTTTTGCTTATTTAGTTACACTTAAATAGATAAAGATACTGACTTTAGTTACTTTTCTTTCGCAAACTTCAGATAATTATCCCTGGTTCCATCACATGAGCTAAATTTTTAGCTGGATACATTTGATTCATTTGTTGTAAATAAGCATTTGGCTATGGGATGTGGATGGAGTGAATGCATTCTCTTTTTTAACATAGAAGAGGCTTATTTGGCGTGCAAAAACACGGCACGCAAGAACAGATTTTTCTTATCCCACTATTAGTTGTTTGACATCCATCTGGCATTCTCTCATTGTTAGCATCATGGTTGTTGGACACTTTTGTCGAGATTTCTCAATCCGTACCATCTTTAATACCCTTATCTATTTTTGTTAATTCTCCGGCATTGTAATTCTTCTCAAAAACTTTCTTTTTCTATAACATTCTATATACATACTCCCTCCATCCTGCACAGGTTAATACTTTCATTTCCACAAATATAGGAATGTGCCCTTAAATAGATTAATTAAACCATCAGTTCCTGCATTTACAAGACTATCAACAAAACCGAAGCACGATACATGTCTGAAATATCAACTCATCGGTGCACATCACGAAAGTTCCAAACTTTACTCTTCATTCATCTAAACAAATCATTTTTCTCCTCCACAGCTGAACACACAAAAAAGGCAAATCAGCGCTCGAGCGAATAACTCCTCTTAGTCGTTCATGGAGCTTTGTAACTGCATCGAGCCACCATGGCCGGCCGACGAGCTTCTAATGAAGTACCAATACATCTCCGATTTCTTCATAGCACTCGCATACTTCTCGATCCCACTCGAACTAATCTACTTTGTAAAAAAATCCGCCGTTTTCCCTTACCGTTGGGTCCTCGTCCAGTTTGGCGCCTTCATCGTCCTCTGTGGCGCCACCCACCTTATCAACCTCTGGACCTTCACAATGCACACGCGTACAGTGGCCCTCGTCATGACAACAGCCAAGATCCTGACAGCTGTCGTCTCGTGCGCGACCGCCCTCTTGCTCGTCCACATAATCCCCGATTTACTCAGCGTAAAAACTCGAGAGCTCTTTTTAAAAAACAAAGCTGCTGAGCTGGACCGTGAAATGGGCCTTATCCGGACCCAAGAGGAAACGGGCCGTCACGTTCGAATGCTGACTCACGAGATTCGAAGCACTCTCGACAGACATACTATTTTAAAAACAACGCTTGTCGAGCTCGGGAGGACTTTGGGCCTTGAAGAGTGTGCTCTGTGGATGCCAACTCGTGCTGGGCTGGAGCTCCAGCTGTCGTATACGCTTCGTCATCAGAATCCGGTTGGATTTACGGTGCCTATACAGCTGCCGGTTGTTAACCAGGTTTTTAATACGAGTCGTGCTGTGGAGATTTCGCCGAGTTCGCCTGTGGCTAGGCTGAGGCCTGTTGTTGGGAAGTATATGCCTGGGGAGGTTGTGGCAGTGCGGGTCCCACTGCTTCATCTTTCGAATTTTCAGATTCATGATTGGCCTGAGCTATCGACTAAGAGGTATGCGTTGATGGTGCTTATGCTGCCGTCGGATAGTGCGAGGAAGTGGCACGTGCATGAGCTCGAGCTTGTTGAGGTGGTGGCAGACCAGGTTTGTATTTTTTTGAAAAAAAAAAGAAAGAAAAGAATAAGTCTTTGGATTGTGGGTGGTATTTGTTGATTTTTTGGTTTAATTTGTTTTGGGGTGTAGTTCTGATGATGTTGTGATGTGTGTTTGTATTTGATAATAATTGGAGTTGGTTGTGGAAAATTGTCCATAGTATGTATGATTCGGAATTTGGTATCAGATGGGGTTTGTTTTCTATGTGGAGGGTGCTTTTCAGGTGCATTTGTTATGTGAAGTCTGGGCAAACTGAGTATGTTACTGCTGTTTATGATTTTTGTCATATTTGGAGAAGCAAATGTGAAAAAGAAGGCAAATTTTGTGCTTTCCTAGTCTGATTGTTGCTGTAACTTTTCATTTCTTTCTTGATTAACTTGTACTGTTCAATATTAAATACACTTCAAGCTCCATTGATACAATTTTCTATTTCGCCAATTCATGTGTGATCTGGACAAACCGTAAGGATAGTTGTTGTAATTACTTGACAAAATGATGTCTCTAAATACAGTTCAAACTCCATCGATACAATTTTCTATTTCACCAATTGCATCTTCAAATTTTTCTTTTTGGTGTTTGTGATCTGGCCAAACCGTAAGGGTAGTTCTTGTAATTATTTCACAAATGATGTCTCTAAAAATATCCAATTTTATGATATTATTTGAAATCCAGGTTGCGGTTGCACTTTCGCATGCTGCGATTCTTGAGGAGTCAATGAGGGCTCGGGACCTCCTAATGGAGCAGAATGTGGCCCTTGACTTGGCAAGGCGGGAGGCAGAGACAGCTGTGCGGGCCCGCAATGATTTCTTGGCTGTGATGAATCATGAAATGCGGACCCCAATGCACGCAATAATTGCCCTTTCGTCCTTGCTGCAGGAGACTGAGCTCATGCCCGAGCAACGTCTCATGGTCGAGACAATCCTCAAGAGCAGCAATCTTTTGGCCACCCTTATTAATGATGTTTTAGATCTCTCGAGGCTTGAGGATGGTAGTCTTCAGCTCGAGATTGCAACTTTTGGCCTTCATTCGCTCTTTAGGGAGGTACGAGTAGTAGTATATTCTTTTTCATGTGTTCTATCTCT
>BKCP01005761.1:376415-425611 GCA_008636005.1 Striga asiatica | reverse complement strand
TCAATTCAAATTTGTGTTATCAGGTTTGTAAATCTCATGGAAGGGCACATTTGGATCGAGAGTGAGGGTCTCGGCAGGGGTACCATTGCAATATTTATTGTCAAACTTGGGTTTCCTGGACGCTCAAATGAATCCAAGTTGTCCATTGTGCCCAAATTTCCTGCAAATCGGGCCAAACTGAATTTCTCGGGCCTCAAAGTTGTTGTGATGGACGACAACAGGTTAGTAACACAAATTGATCTTCCTCATATGTATCTTTCGGTAATTAAAAGCATGTTTGCTTACAAAATGATTTATTCACAATCAGTTCATATTCTAAATCAAATTCAACTTCAACTCAATTCCACTATCCTCAATATTATCAATATAAAAGATACTAATCAATCATTTTTACCCATTACATCAACTTTAATTCACTATTCGTCCATTCACATAATTTTAACTATCACTTCACATAATTTCTCTACTATTTTTACATCATTTTATTTCGAATAGTATTTTAATATAAAATAAAAATCCCACCAACAACTAATCATCCAACTTTTTCAAAATTAATCCTGGTTAATCACAAAAGCTCATTTTGAGCGGATTTATTTGTAAACAACATTTCCTAACTCATTGATTTTGTTATTTTTGCTAGTGTGGGCCGTATGGTGACAAAGGGCCTTTTGGTCCACCTAGGATGTGACGTGTTGGCCGTTGGATCTGCAGATGAGTGCATCCGTGCCGTCAATCAAGAACATAAAATCTTGTTCTTTGACATTAACATACCCGGGATTGATACTTTTGAGGTGGCAGTGAAAATTCACGAGAAATTCGCGAAATGGGCCGAAAGGCCCATGATTGTGGCCCTAACAGGGAACACTGATAAAGTAACAAAAGACAACTGCATTAGAGTCGGCATGAAAGGTGTTGTGCTAAAGCCCGTTTCTTTGGATAAAATGAGAAGCGTACTTTCTGATCTCTTGGAGCACGGCTACCTGCCTGAATCTCATTAAATGCTTATTTTGTAAGGAAAAAGAAAATCGATTATTTATACGGCCCAGATGAAATTGTCGATCGTTGGGGATTTTGATGAAGGTGTGAAGATTATGGTGAATTTTAGCTCTCTGGAGAATCAATATATATAGAAGTTGGTAAAATGTGTGTGCTTCATGTGCATGCACAAGAAGGTGAGCTTATTTTTTTTAACTCTGATTGACTGTAAAATCCTGTGCATACACTTTAGATATAGAGAAATGAGAATTGTGTGTTAGAAAAGTATTGCAAGTATACAGAGGGAAAAGAGATTTAGGCTTGTGCTTTTTTGAACTGAAATTGTGTTCAATATTTTTATTTTTTTTTTTATTTTTTTTGTGAAAATTTTTGGAATTTATTCCAACGTGCTTTAGATGTTGAAAACTTTAAACAAGTCATTTCCAGTGATAGAGCACATGTATGATATAACTGTTCTTATAATACTTAACTAATGGATATCAACTATGAACTATCAATATCAAATCACTTTTATTTTATAAATAAACTATCTATAAAACCGCCTTTCGTATCAGTCCAGTTCAAAGCATTTAACCACTGCTTATGCCCTGAAATTGTTCGAACTATTTTCAAACTGGTGGTGAACCGGTAACTGTTCGAATGGGTTAGGTGGTTTGCTTACAGACGGACTTTATAAGCCAACCATGGACCAAATATATGTTATCAAACCAAACATTTATGTTGTTCTGTTCACCCGAAAGATTAAATTATAGCCACAAATTCAATGTCATTATTTTCAATATTATTAATATAATTAAATAATATTAATCAATCATTCTTCTACATCAAGTCAGTGGAACAATGTTGCCGTAAAATCATTTAGTAAAAACTATTTTTGTTTTAGCAACATAAGAGAATCAAGCACCTCCCCAATGTCCTATTTCAGAGGTTTTCTTTGATACAGTGTCATAAGTTGGCCAAGCTCTTCTTTGTGGGCAATTAACAAATCTACCATTTGCTTAAACATTTACTCTTTTCTGCAGCAGTTAGCTTGCTCCAACTTAGGTTTACAGTTGTAAATTAATCAGACTACAAAAAACAATTTTTGGTTCCATAATAATTAAGAAATAAAATAGAAATAACTTATGAAATTCATATTTGAGCATAAAGAGGAATAAAGAGGAAAAGGCAGACACCAAAGGAATTAGGAAAACTATGATACCATGACAAATCCAGCAGTTCACTTGGCCAGCAGTGGTATAACTCACACCTTTTACTATTCCATTTTACATCAACACAACTGACTGAAATGTCACAATGTTCGGTAGGGCTCCACATCACACATCCGATGACAGGCAGATAGTGATTGCCACATTATCTACAAATAATACGCCAGATAAAGCAACTGGAATACCAGCTCTAATACCTCTCTAATACCTCACAGAGGAAACCATCAATAAGCAGGAAAAAGTGTAGTGTTCTCCACACTAGGTTAAGGAGAGCAATAAATGTTTGACCCCGAGTGAAAATATAATAATGCTCATTGGTTTTAGAAGATACTACTGATTGGCTCGTAACTGGCTACATGAATAAAGATTACTAGCAGTTCTGCCGAAAAAAGAAGAAAAAGTGGGGAAAAATAGAAGAGTTGATGTGTTAGCCTTAAGAAACTTACATGGAAATGCATCATGTGTTGAAGCAACTGCATTGTTCGTCTCCCTTCTACCAATGCACAAAACATTTGTTATATCATTGCCAGTTGCAGAATTTTGGACCTGCCATGAAAGGCAACAAAGTATAATACTCACAATTGCATGCAGAAACACCTCTTCACAAATTCAATTTCCTGATTTGTCCTTTCATGGGAAACAAGTAGAATGTCTAACCTCAATCGTCTTCCCATCATATGCATTGGTCCACTTCCCTACTATAAATCCCTGAATTCAAATAAAGTCCGCACTGTTCAAGCGAGTAACAATGCTCTGAGCATCTGTACTCATCTGCCATAATCAAAATTGCCTTATTCTCAAATCACGGTTTCCAATTGGAGTCATGCATGTTTACAACACTAAAAAACAAACATTGAAGCGTGGAATTCAACTACATGAATCAATAAAATTATGAACGAAACCTTCCATCCACTAACGCATGCAGCAAATTTAGCAAAGATTAGAGAACTTTCCTCACGAATTAACTGGAAAACAAATCCAATACAAGTGTGCGTAGTTTTTACCCAACAATCACTTTCTTACCTTCAGTTTCTCAGCAACAAAATCGATTCCCCCAAAGCACAAACAAAAGCACGATCTGATCAAACAGGAAAGGTACTTACTTACTGCTACAGATAACCAAACGAAATTAAGCAAAAATAGGAGAAGATAGATAAATTTAGAGTAGCCAATGAGAAAACGTAGCTGCAGAGGTGGGTCGCGGTTGACGAGAAAAGGAGAGGGGGGGCGAGAGAGAGAGAGTTTATAGAGCATTGGCAAAAAGCCATGCCTTCCGTGTACTCCGATTTCGATGGAGCACACGAAGAAGTACTTATACGCCCCACCGGACGGCCTCTTTCACTGTACTCCCATTTGGTCTTCTTGGGCCGACCTATTGAATTTTCCTTTACTGTATAACCTTGTTGGTCTTGAGAATAGATGAACTGATTCACGTACCGCACCGTCGAAGGATCGGCCGTTTCAACCTCCTCGACAAGGCTCCGAAAAACTCATGATCTGTCCATCCACTAGTCGATCCACTCTGGTCACCTAACCGTACAAAAAATTATACAACATAGTCTATAAATGAAACAATACATAAAGTATACTAAAAGATCTAAAAAATTAAACAGAATTTAGAAAAATTATATTTTGTACATGATGTTTAGATAAATTCTATAAATTTATCAATCTCGCAATTATACATGGCTCTCACACCTCTAGTGTGCTCCAGAACCTGTGATCGGCATATCAATAGTGTGTGACAGCCTTAGGTCACAGGCACAAAGAAGTCCATGAGTGTATCTCAATACACATCCGTAGTGTCGCGAAACATCTTTGCTCAAGTCTCGCATCCTCTTAAACTCATCAACCAATAAATCTAGACAATAATACGAAACCCGCAGTCTCAACTACGCGAAAGGAAATCCCTTGTAACCCGTACTCATCGTAAGTCTCGAAGACTCCAGCGTGTCTCTTGTAATACATTACATAACATTAGACTCACTTAAACTTATAATTATTGCAGTAATAACACAATAAATATGTATAATTTAAGGAATATACCTGATTTGAGTCAGTTGAGACTCAATCTCCGTATGAATCTTCCCCCACATTGCGTCGAGCGGACCGGTTGATGTGTTAAGCCACTGCTTCAACACAGCGTGGCCACTCTCCATCCTACACGACGTTGTGTACCAAAATGTAAACAGTATTCATCCACGCTTTGACAAACTTCTTCTTGTGGACTAACCATGTTTGCTCCACATATTCTAGCACACGAGAAAACGTCGCGTACCGGACATACATATCACCTACGGCACTGTTGTATTTCTCCACTGTGCTCGCTTCGACAATTTTCTTCCACCTGCCGTGCGTGAACTTATGAGCGAAGGCCTTATTTTTTGCTCCTACTCGATAGACCATGTCTTCCACATCCTTGTTGATGTGCCACGTGCAAAGTAAGTAGGGCAACTCTGGGAAATTTCTCTGAATAGGAGTAACCAAGCTCCAACTCCCTGTCAGTGATAATGGCTGAATGATGTACATCAGACCCTATCAGAAGTCTCAAACGTTGTAGAACCCCGTCATAGTTGTACTCGGTCTCGTCTTTGATAATTGCATAGGCAATTAAAAAGTTCTTGTTGCACGGCGTCATTCCAATCATTTCCACCAACAGCATCTGGTACCTATGCAAATGAAAGCAACAAGAAGAAACATAGAATCGAAAAACTTACACTCAAACATACTAATTAAAATTCACACTAAATTGTTATTTATAAAGTAATATAACATACATGTTGGTTTGTACGTCGAATCTATACCGACATTCCAGTAATATGTCCGAAATAGACTGGCTGCTTGAGGATGCGACATTAACACGTGTGAACACCTGTGTGTCCTGATCAACATTTGTGTAAACTATATATACTTATTAACCTTATCCAAATGCAGAATATAGGCAGCCACATCTCTACCCTGTAAACTATCTCTCCGCAATTTAACTTTATAGTTATACACTTGTCGATGAATAGCGTTGTCTACAGGGTTTTTCTCCTGAATCGCAGCCAAAATTGCTGACGGTTTTGCCTGAGCAGCAGTCATATCACGGACAATCTCTTTAGATGAATCACTAATTCCGTTCATTTGTCGATGACCCTCGGGATACACAGGCATTGCATGATTATGCGTTCCCTTTTAAGTATTAGAAGGAATCCAGATAGACCATTTTTTAGATTCTGGCACAAATTTGACTTTTATCAGAATAGGGCATTTGGACGCTTTAGTTTTCGAACATCTGAAAATAGCCTTAACTAACCTATACTGCCTCTGTAACGTTCCCCTCTATGACACTTCAAAACCTTCTGTTTTCCTTATTTTTCGTGGGTTTTGAGGTGTCATCGAGGGCAACGTTACAGAGGCAGTATAGTAGATTTAGTTAAGGCTATTTTTAGATGTTCGAAAACTAAAGTGTCCAAATGCCCCATTCTGATAAAAGTCAAATTTGTGCCAGAATCTAAAAAATGGTCTATCTGGATTCCTTCTAATACTTAGAAGGGAACGCATAATCATGCAATGCCTGTGTATCCCGAGGGTCATCGACAAATGAACGGAATTAGTGATTCATCTAAAGAGATTGTCCGTGATATGACTGCTGCTCAGGCAAAACCGTCAGCAATTTTGGCTGCGATTCAGGAGAAAAACCCTGTAGACAACGCTATTCATCGACAAGTGTATAACTATAAAGTTAAATTGCGGAGAGATAGTTTACAGGATAGAGATGTGACTGCCTATATTCTGCATTTGGATAAGGTTAATAAGTATATATAATTTACACAGATGTTGATCAGGACACACAGGCGTTGACACGTGTGTTCATGTCGCATCCTCAATCGACCAGTCTATTCCGGATATATTACTGTTATGTCGGTATAGATTTGATTTATAAAACCAACATGTATGTTATGTTACTTTATAAATAACAATTTAGTGTGAATCTTAATTAGTATGTTTGAGTAAGTTTTTTGATTTTATATTTTCTCTTGTTGCTTTCATTTGCATGGGTACCAGATACCGTTGATGGAAATGATTGGAATGACGCCGTGCAACAAGAACTTCTTAATTGCCTATGCAATTATCAAGGACGAGACCGAGTACAGCTATGACTGTATTCTACAACGGTTGAGACTTCTGATAGGGCCTGATGTACATCCTTCAGCCATTGTCACTGACAGGGAGTTGTTTGATTACTCTTATTCACATGAATTTCTCAGAGTAACCCCACTAACTTTGCAAGTGACACATCAACAAGGATGTGGAAGACAGGATCTATCGACAACGAGCAAAAAATAAGGTCTTCGCTCAGAAGTTCACGCACGGCAGGTGAAAGAAAGTTGTCGAAGTGAGCACGGTGGAGAAATACAATATTGCCTTAGGTGATATGTATGCTCAGTACGCGACATTTCCTCGTGTACTAGAATATGTGGAGCAGAAATGGTTAGTCCACAAGGAAAAATATGTCAATGCGTGAACGAATATTGTTTTACATTTTGGTAACAAAACGTCGTGTAGGGAGAAGAGTGCCCACACTGTGTTGAAGCAGTGGCTTAACACGTCGACCGGTTCACTCGACACAGTGTAGGAGAAGATTCATAAGGAGATTGAGTCTCAACTGACTCAATTAGGTATATTCCTTAAGTTATACATATTTACTGTGTTATTACTGCATTAATTATAAATTTAATTGGGTCTAATATATAATGTATTACGAGAGACGCGCTGGAGTTTTCGAGACTTAGGATGAATACGGGTTACAAGGAATTCCCTTTCGCGCAGTTGAGACTGCGGGTCTCGCATTACTGTCTGGATTTATTAAATGATGAGTTTAAGAGGATGCGAGACTTGAGCGAAGATGTTTCGCGGCGCTGCGGATGTGTACTGAGATACACTCATGGACTTCCTTGTGCCTGTGACCTAAGGGCGGCACACTCATGATGGTGAATGCACGTTCAAACAAGGGGCGGTTTTGATTGCTAGGTATAGAGCACGAAAAATTAAACACGTAGGAGCACATAATACGGACAAACAATTCATATAAAATCACCTAATGCAGTCAATTTAAGCAGATAAAGCCACATAACTATTATTATTATTATTAATATTATTATAATTATTATTATTATTATTATTATTATTATTATTATTATTATTATCATCTCTTCTTCTCCAAGCACGACTTATAAACTTAAATAAAAGGTCTATGATACTTCACTTAAGCATGGTAAATTCAAATATTACAGAGCTTCAGTATCATAACAAAATGAGGCCAAATAACAACACATAAGCATCATGATCTTCTTTCTTTCCTCTATTTTTTTTTTTTTTTTTACTTAATGCAACAATAACTCAGCCTCAAAACTGAAAGTAAGACTCTGATAAATACACATTTTTAGCAATATAACCATCACCAGAACATGTAAACCAGCTCAAATCAGAAAATGCTTTCAATAACTTGGGCAAGTCATGTCTAATGCTTAATTTTTTTATATTCCATTCATTAAATATAAGTTTGTTTCCAGAACAACCTAGCTTAGGTAATTTTTACCAGCCACATAGATGCTTCATCTAGTAAATAAATTCTCCAGAAAGTCAAATCTGTCATTAATGACAACATTGATAATAGTTCTAATACAAAGCAAACATTTCCATAAGTGGAAACTATCAATTACATGGCATTCTGCCTTGGGCAGGTTTTGCTCTGTGTTTGATTTGTTTCCAGTTATTTTATTAAAGGAAGCCAGCTGAAAAGAAGCACCCAATTGCGGCAGCAATATAATGAGCACTGAATTTATAGAACATGACAAGTTCAGATGCATCAATTCCTTAACAAACTGTGCATAGTAAAATAAAAAGAGGAAACACCAGTGCCAATTTAATGTCATGTCAGAAATCAAATGACAACCAGACTGGACTTCTCAATTGACGCCGGCGGGATGCTGCAGTGGCGGTTCGCGGCTCGGACTGAGGTTCGCCACTCGCTGGCCGGTGGCTCGTACGCGGCGGCGGTTGACGCCGATGATAGGGCTGCTCAATCGTGAAGGCGACGCACGGACAGAACCTGGTCGGAAATTCGACACCTCCCGGCGATGGACGGACTGGTCGCGGGGAGAGACGGCGGCGAGTTGCTCGCGATACAGAGGCACGCGACGGCGGTTCGCGATTGGATGTTCGTGGCTGAACGACGGTGGCTCTGTCGATGGCGGCTGGGGTGGACGTCGGCGGCTGAAGGTGTGCGACGGGCGGAGTCTGCGGTGTTCGGAGTGAAATCGGCGAGGCTGGTATCGATTGATTGCAACGATTCAGATGGGCTGAATTTATCGAGAATTCGCTGAGATTTCTAGGGCGACGGGATAACAATTATAGGGGAGATAGAGATGAAGACTCTTTGCAGCGGGGAAGACGAAATAGATCGTATTGCGGCGACCGAGTTTGGTGGATTTAAAAGGAGGAAAGTATTAGGGCTATTTGGAAGGTCACTTGGACTAAAACAAATGGGCCGGTTGGATAAGATTTTGGGCCGGAATATTAAGTCCAACATGGACAAGGGTTCAGCTAAATAAAAGGCTAACGAGACAATTGCAATTGAACTCGATTTTGAACAAATTCGCTAACGAACGATAAGTGAAAGAGGAATTTGCACTCTTTATGTCAAGCTATGATTTTTATTACATTTATATATTCTTTATATTCTTATTTATCAAATTACCTAATCAAGCTAAAAATATTTCAATTATACCTAACATAAAGATGTAACTATTATTGCCTTTTTTTCTAGCTTATTAAATACTATCCTTAATTGAAATTAAATATGCACTTTATCTCTCTCACTCCTCCTCTCTCTTCGTCTTCCCTCTCCCTCTCCTCCTTCTCTCCCTTCTTCTTCTTTTTCTTCTTCCTCTTACAATTTATGCTTATATTTCCTCTTCCCCTACAGGTAAAATTTTTCTCTGTTTTTTTTTTTTCTTTTATTGCCCAATCGTTCAAAACGCGACACACAAAAACCCCACAATCCCCAAAAAAGCTCTACGCGGCCTGCAACCTATCCGGCCATCGATTTCCCGCCATCGATGATTCCAGCGAAGTTGAACCCATCGACGAGATAAAGCTCCGAACCG
Organism: Striga asiatica; assembly: GCA_008636005.1. Lineage (NCBI taxonomy): Eukaryota > Viridiplantae > Streptophyta > Magnoliopsida > Lamiales > Orobanchaceae > Striga > Striga asiatica. The sequence goes on along the minus strand of BKCP01005761.1, from coordinate 416,253 downwards.
CCCTTTCCCATAGCCCCTTGTCGTGTCGACTTTCACTAGGCCCGAATTTTTAACAACCGATTGGGAGGATAAAGTAAACGAACGTTGGCGGTGGTTCGCGGGGGTTGCAAGCCTTGCGTGTTCGGTGACTCGCGGATGGAGATCCTCGACGATGGCTGCGTGTGTTGTAGATGTTAATTAGTTCAAGTTTGAAATTGAAATTAGCGAAGAAGAAGAAGACGAAGAGGTTGAGCGAGGTCAAAACACCCGAGGCCGTGAAGAAGAAGAAAATCACAACAACTTTTTTGAGAATTTTTTTCGTTTGATTTATTTTGGAGTATATCTACAGTATATGTTGGATGTTGTGTGTATAAACAGGCAGTATATGTGGTGTGTATAGAGAGTATATTTTCAGTATATTAGAAGATTTTTTTATAAATTGTTGACATAGAAATCTTTATTTTAGATTTTTAAATCTTCAATTTTAAATACTTAAAAATTTTAAAATAGCCCTCCATTACTTGTACAACTCACTCATGAGTCATAAGCAGTGTTATAGAAGTCGCTAGGCGCCCGCTAGGCACTCGACCAGCGCCTAGGCGTAGCCTAGAAATCAAGATTAAATACCTTATTTTCTTATTTATTTCCACTACCTACAAAAATAAATTATCTCAACTTATAATAAATCAACACACCTAAGTCCAAATAATAATATTGATATATTATAAAGAAAATATGATTACAAAATAATGTAACTAGTATTTAAAAAAAATTATTAAAAAATAAAAAATTTCCGCCGAGCCCGCCTAGGAGCGCCTAGCTCCGCCGAGGCGCCGCCTGACCGATTTTTTCAGCCGATTTACACAAATCGGAGGCGGCCGCCTAGGCCGACTTTTAGAACAGATCTCATAAGTGTAGATATAATTATTTTTTATTTAAATTATATAATATAAAATCTAATTGAAGATTGAATAATTAATTTAATATTTCTAAATTATAACAAATAAAACAATTATTAAGCTTCAAAATGTGTTTAAATTAAGTTAGTATAATGTTTATTATAAAAACTATGATACATTTAGATAAAGCTCCAAATTTACATGGACTAACCCAAAGTACAAAAATTAATACAAACATATTCGTGTTCGTTCAACTATTAAACGAGCCTAGTTTTCTTTTTGAGCTCGAATTGATTAACAAAAGAATGAGTACTTATTGAACACGATCACACGAACGAGCTCGAACAAGCTTTTGTTCGCGAATGTTCGTTAAGCTATTTGGATTAAATTATTTGCAGTTTGCTTAAAAAAGATAACGTTAAAAATGACTTCAATAAAAAATACTTTTATAACTTTTATCAACATAGGATTATAAAATGTCGGCACTTTTGTAAATGATTCGTAATTTAATTAATTTTTTAAACTTTTATCAACATAGGATTTAAAAAGGTAATCATTTATTTATGCGTATCATTGTTATTCATTTGGGAACACGAAGGAGATACTGCGATTCCTTTAAAAGAGATCATCAGTAATTTAATTAATTTCCGTATTTTCTGAGATATTGCCAATAAATTTTTGGACATACTACTTTTGGATATTTGAAACTCAATTCATTAATAAAGAATATTCTTTATTTTATTTTATTTTTTTCATTCATTGAAGAGGGATTACGCAATTTGCAAAATAAGGATAGAAGACAATTACCATGGCGAAGCTTTTGCAGTCTTTATTGGGTGCCATCTTTTGCTTCGCTCTCATTTCTGGTACAAATTTAAAAACACCCATACACACTTGATTATATACATATATGTACAAGATATAAAATAACCTTTATCTTTATTTTGTTTTTAGATAAATATATAATGATCATCTTCGTGGTATGCTGAGGTCTGTTATTTTATTTATGTGCTCAATGATATAGCAAGCCAAATTTATATTCCTTCTATAGAATTTCTGAATTAGTACGTCTCATTTATTGTAACATGGTTTGTCGGTTTCATGGACAAAATTTTTTAGGCTAGCCAAATCCAGTCTGGACTTTTTAGATCTTAGGGTCTTAGATCGAAAGTTCTGATTGTGTTTTTTGTTTTAGGGACTGATTGATGTGTTGGGCTGTGTGACAATTGTCGTGGTATCGTGAAAAGTAGTATTGTCTATATTATATTTTATAGTTGCTTGGTGTTTCAGTTTTTGTCATTTCTTTTTTTGTTATTTGTTGTTAATCTCCTTTTGTGGGAGTATTTGTTTTCCATCTGCAGTGTTGTAATCTCCTATTTGAGAGCTTTGTTTGTGTTACTGTGTGTTTGTGTTGTGTTTGTTTATGTGTTGTGCTCTCTAGTCCCCTTGGTTACCTTTGTAATCCAAAGGAGAATTGTAGATTGTTTTTGGATTAGTTGATGGTAATACAATTTTCGATCGTTTGGCAAAATAAAAATAAAAATAAAAAATTTAATAAAATATTGATTTTTATTTTTTCTAAAAAAATATATGCACGGACAATGAACTTGATACTTTTAACATGTCGAAAAAATAAAAAAACCAAAGTCTTCTAAAAAAAGCCAATCTATATTTTATAATGAGAATAATTATTTACCAAAAATAGTAGCAACATGAGAGAATTTAATACAGTCCATAAATAGTACTCCCTCTATTTTTAATAAATGTCGTTTTGAGAAGTTGCACAATAATTAAGAATATTTTTTTTTGCCAATAATAACCCTCATTAATGAGGATAGAGATTGATGTTTTGAGAAAAGATGGAGAGTGAATATGAAAAGACGTAGTGTATTTATTAGTTAGATGAGGGTAATAATAGAAAAATATGTACAAAATAGCCAAAACGACATTTATTTAACAAATGATCAATTAAGCTAGGATGACAAATAATAAAAATAGGAGGGAGTAAGTTTTATTATTTTTTTATTTTTATCTTTAAAAAATCATACAACATTAAATGTTGCCTTAAATTTCGGGTTTTAGTTTATTTTATTATTTAAAAATTTCAGCTAAAATCTATTAAGTGTGCATTTTTTTATTTTTATTTTATTTTCTTAGAAACAACAAACAATATTAAAATCTCAGTCTCTATATTTATAAGTTCTCAATTCAAAAGGTAATAAAAGTTTTAGAATATCAGTCTTTATATTTGTATCTTTCAAAAAAAATATTGAACGCTATTCTTTCCCCAAGGGCCAATGTTTCAGTGAGATCCCGAGTTGTTTCACGAAATCAAGGTATCTGCCAGAAGCGAAAGTTTCAACCGATTCAGCACCGGCTCAATCACCATCGCCATCTTAAAACCGTCAAAAGCCTTTTGACTAGCGCAGAAGAGGAAGAAAGGAAAGAACGGAAAGAAGGAAGAACAGCTTAACGAAGAATAGGTCTGGGATCATCATAATTTATTTATTTAGAACGTGTGATAATAAACTTGGTAATGTTTATCAATTATTGTCTACGAATCTATTGTTTTTCTAAACTTGGTTTTAAAAGATAAAATAATTTTCAAATTCTTAGTCTCAATAGTTGTGGACTTCAAAAAAAATTAATGATAATATAATATTTGTTAATAGTACAAAATATTGAAAACTCCATTATAAATTGTAAGTTAATATCGAAATCATTTTATAAATGCAACCAACTTTGTTAAATCTCCACAAATATATGGTAAAACAAAATGAGACGATCAACTTTGTTTGGAAATAAAATAAAATCAATAAATCAATATGAAGTTCACAGGAAATGAACATAATCAGTAATTTGAATAGTACACGTATCTCTAAATTAATACTCACGTGGATTCTAAACTTCCAACTTATACTTATAATCATCTTTTGGAAATTGAATAATATATTGTAGGCCAGATTTTTTTAAATAGTTTTAGACATGTTTTGTTTACAAAATAGTTTAGAAAAATTTTAGATAAGTTCACATCTTTCAATAATGATATATAAAATTTTAGATACTTTACATACGTTATATAGTATTTTAGGTTTTTTTTTTTAATATTTTAAACATATATATTTTTATGTTATTTTATACAAAATAATTTTATATTGTTTACAACTAACATACAATAAATTATGTCACATATTAACTCCATATCTTAATTTATAATTATTCGTTAATATTGTTTACCCTCATATTTAATTTATAATTATTAGTTAATATTATTTATTATCATTTTTAATTTATAATTATTATTTAATATTATTTATCTGTGCATCGCACGAGCTACGTACTAGTATAGTGGATAAAAATAAAATTTTGTTCTGTCATGACAGTTGGCACAATGAAAACAATATATACTAAAAAGTTTATCTAAATGTTATTATTTTCATATTATTTAGTATTTCAATATTTTATCTTATATTTATGTTTTTGGTTATTAAGCTTTTGGAAATGCAGATTGTTTGGCGAAAGGAACATGCAAATTGGACATAGGAGATGAATGTCCAAAGGAAAATCCATTTTCATGCAATGAAATATGCAGAAGTTACATGGGAGATGTTTTCCAGTATTCGCAATGCTTATTAGCTCCCAATCACAAATATTATTACCATTGTAGATGCTTCTACAGGTGCCCTGGATCACAGAACTAAATAAGAAACTGAATTATATAACTACTGTTAAGAGAAAATTGTGTTGAGAGTCCCCGTATCTGGATAAACGATGTTTCACTGCACTTATGTTGCAGCCATATTATAATGGCATAAACGTATATTGAGTGACTTGAGTCCAATTTTATTTCCCTTGTATGGAATATATTATACTAGTAAAACACCCGTGTATTACACTGGTGTTTGTTAAAAAATTTATTCTTAAATTTTAAAATTAATGTGAAAAAGTGTTTTAAAATTTAAGTACCTTTTGCAAATATATATATATTAATATATATTTTAGAATGACTCATTGTTACTTGTGCGACTTACCTGTGTTATATTATATAATTTTTCTAACTTATAATATAAAGCTATTTTAAATATAAATATATGAATTGATAAATATTTTTTGTTCTAGTTAATATTAATAAATAATTTTATTATTATCATAAATAAAAATAATAATTTATTTATTTTATACATCAATATGGAAGTCAAAATCGAAGTTCATCAAGAGATGATTAGTTTGATATATCATATATGTAAAACTGATAAAAAATACAAAAGTTATTAACTTTTAAAATACATTTACAATCCAATGGTTATAATAGGAAATAATATTATTAATTGATGAATAATTTTATTTTTCTAGTTAATATTGCAGGCTATTATTATTATTGTTAACACTGAAATGGACAGATCCGCGCAACTTTTACAAGGAAAAAAAAAATTGAAAAGGTCGAGGTCGTAGATGAGCCATCGGATCAGAAATAGTTTGGGCGGTCTAGATCGGCCAAGGGAAATGGATTGGGAAAATGTTAAAGGTCGGGGGATCAGGAGTGTTAATTTGAAAACGAATCTACATGTACAATTAAGAGAACGTGTGAAGAGTTTCCAAAAAGACATTTCTGATAGGCGCGGGTATCAAGGNAGAATGGTTAGCTCGGTCGTGGGCGGTTTGGGAAAGCTCAACCCACTTTTAGTTCTTACACCTATCAAGGAGCCCCACGTAGGCGACCCACTTTTAGCTACGTAGCACATTTCAGATAGCTCGAAGGTCGGAAGACCTAAGAAGCTCAGGTGCCAGAGAGACTTCATAGCTTGTATGTTTTCGGGGTTAAGGTCGTGGGTACGACTTAGATAAGACTTTTGGCAGGTTGGTAAGGAGGTCGGACTTGTGACCTCAAGACATAGGAGTTGTGCAACAAAAGGGTAGAGAATATTTCATGGATGGAAAGTGTATATTTCTAAGGACTCTCAGATTTAGGAAATCTTGCAAGTTAAGAAGTTGATACGAGAGGATCTCTTTCCAAACTAGGACTCTCTTGGTCATAAAGCAATTCTGAGTATATAGGGTTAACCAAGTTCTCTACTTTACACAACACATACTAACACAAGAACCTACATACACACACTCTCTCTCAATTCCATCAAGTGCAAACACTGACCTGAGCGTCAGAGACTTTTTCGCAGGGACGCCTCCCGGCGTATTGTAGGTTATCAGAGTTCCGAACTAGCGCAAGTTCATAGGATTGCAGTTCCAACTGGTTTGAGGCAATTTTGCATATCAAACCCAAAAATTTTTGTGTAGGGACTGATCACAAAAATAATTTTAGAATTGGAGAATTTTTCCTAAAATTCCTTATCTTTAATTACGGAACAAATAAATTTGTACAGCCAGCGAAGGGTATATTTGTAGTAAAAAGACAATTCTTATTTTTATTTTTTTTTCGTTAATAAAAGTACTGCATACAAGCTACTTAAAGATCAGTTACAATATGAAAGAAAGAGAAAAACAAGATTGGAAGAGAGTCTTTTAGGAAGAATGTGAAGAGATCACCCACTTAGATATATTATGGGTAACAAAGTTGTCCTTCCGAGAGACATGGCAACACGAGCTGCAATCAAAGAAGTTAACAGATGCTTGATATCGGTATACAACTCAAAGAGAGGGTCCAAGTCCTCTGAGTGAGTAATGCCGCCAACGACCTCCAAGGAGTCCGTCAGAACAACTTGAACCTTTAAGTCTGATTTTAGTGCAAAGCGGAGACCGATGAAGCTCCAGTGCTTCCACTAATAAAAGGAGAAAAGGAGCCCTCGACACAAATAGCAAAAGTTATCTGACATACGCCGTCTTTTTCACGAAACCAACCACGTAAACCAATTTTTGACTCGCGGACAACCGCATCATGCACAAAGAAGAGTCCAACCATTGATACAAGTATTCATGCCTTTCATAATTTCCATGCCCAATCGCATTCAAAGGAAAAATGATCTTTTGTTACTCAACAACAGCACTGCTAATACCGACTGTCCAAAACTATATGTCTCCGAGCGAGATTGTCGCTGGATGGGATGGCTGGGAATGATACATTTCTTATTATTTGTGCTTTCTCATTCGAACAGTAGACAAAACGTGCAACTCGTTCACTTCAATAATTTTGACTGTGACATTTGTACCCGTACAGCAATCTATGTCCAAAAATGAAAAAGAAGAAAAAATTAATATTTGAAAGGATAGCTCCACACATATAGAACTGCTGGAAATTATTGTAGTGTTGTGTTTTTCTTCTTTGCTTTTATTGATTGATGTGATCCTATCTCCCTTGGATGGTTGGATATAAATACATTTTGATACTGAATATTGATATTTTGCCCTTATCATATCACTCCTCAATTTTCATAAAATAAAAACTTCTTATAATAGTATACGCGCCAGGACCAATTTGATAATAAATGCACATGACAAAATATCTTTGAAATATTAATATATTTATTTATATTTGTCATATCTACAATAAATTAATTGTTATGATCAAATACAAAGATTATGCAAAATCAAATACATTTCATTATTGTTGTATTAATGTGAAATAGTTAATAATATTTTTACTATATAACTAATATAAATTTCACATGTAAAAATTAAATATTAATTTTATTGTTTTAAAAAATAAATTAAAAAAATTTGTAAAAAAAAAAATACGGGTGCCTAGACGCCGCCAAGACCGCCTAGGCGCGAGTACTTTCACAACCGCCTAGCCCGTCTATGCGCTGCCTAATCAGTGGAGCGCCTATAACGACCGTTTAGACAAAAGTCTTGGCGCCTAGCCCAACTTTTAGTATAGAACCGATAATACTGACAGTTACGATATGTTATTTAAAATATTGTTATATATTTATCAAAATCAAATATACTCTGTGTTTTCATAAAATATCGATTTATCTGGGTCATACTACATTTTTTTTCTTAAAAATTTAGGGATTTATTTAAGTTGCCTAACTAATTATTATTAGCTTTTTTTAGTTGGTAGGGCCAAATTCGGGGTTGGGTTGTTCGAATGTTTAATGTCACATGGATTTCTAATCAGTAATTTAATTGGTCGTTAGCAGCAAGTTGCAACATGGATGTGTTGTGCACATTGATTTGAGTCGACTTGATAAATTTCCACATTAATTTATAATCAGTATAACTGGTTGCATTAATTTTCGGCGAAAATTGTTCTAAAATTGACAAACTTTTAAATTTATGAAAATATTATTGATTAATTTATTTTCAATGTGATTTTGACAATTTTTTTTAGCTGTTGGCTGCTGTGTATTCGCACATTTATGTATTTTGATTTATAATATAATCTGAAAAAAAAAAGAAAAAAAAAGAGTTATTATGAAACAAGATTTAAAATTCCATAAAAATCACGTGAATGCGACGTGTCAACTAAGGTCATATTTGAAATGTGACAAATCATTTTTTACGACACATGTGATATTCCAGCTAAAATTATCTCCATTTTGATCAATTTTAAAAGCTACGGGACTACGATGGATCAACTATATTCCAATATTGACTACTTTTGAAACATTTCCATCGTTGTAGAACTACTTTTGAATTTATCACATTAGAATTAAAAGTAATTCTTTTTAATACTTTAATTATTAGTATTAAAAAATATGCATAACAAGAGTATTACATTTATAGCACTTTGAGATCGTATAAAGATGTTTCGTGATAAAGCAATAAATATGTTATCTACAATCATATTTTTTTTTTTGGTCGAAACGATAGAGGATTTATATATAAACGCACAAATGTGCAAAAGTACAACCACTAGCTGAATAATACAACCGACGACTGAGAACACTGGGAGAACAGGTCCGAAGACCGCCTAGATCCGAAAACTAGCAATGCTAGAATACTCGGCAACACACTAAAAACAAACACACAAAACAACGACAAAAAAACAACACAAGACCCCCACAGGGTAATTCCCGAGTGTCGGACCCCCACAGAGTAATGAAAATGACACTCGGGTGCACAGAGGCCAACGGCCCAGACCTAAAACACAACGACAAACACAAACACAGATACGAACACACTACACAAGAACAACAAACGGCAAAATTTCAAAATTGGTCCTATAACTTGGCCACTGTCCAAAAAACCACCCCGATATTGACCACTTTCAATTTAGGTCCTATAATTTGTCGATTTCATCAATTTTGGTCCTTTTTTATCCGCCCTTGGATTACAAAGTGACGTGGCATGACGTGTCAGTTTTTCAATGTTACATGGCGTGATTATGATCTACGTGGCACGTCAATTTTGGTCCTATAATTTGACGATTTCATCAATTTTGGTCCTCTTTTCATGCCACGTCACTTTTTAATCCAGGGTGCGGATAAAAAAGGACCAAAATTGATGAAATCGAAAAATTATAGGACCTAAATTGAAAGTGGTCAATATCGGGGTGGTTTTTTGGACAGTGACCAAATTATAGGACCAATTTTGAAATTTTCCCAACAACAAACCAATCTACAACAAAACCAAAAAAGGAAAAACACAGCTAAATAAAAAAGCCCTTCCACAGCAAGTTAGTCAGCTCGAACCAGCGGAGAACAGTCAATATCAGAGGATAATCCAAGTCCAGGGACGGCTCCCGAAACTGCCACAAGGCCTATACAAGAAGTCGAGCCCGAACACAAACCACACTCCAAAACGACCCGCCTCAACCGGAAGGACAACCAAACACGCACCCACTCTAGCACCTCCCGAGCACGCCTAACACCACTAGCCGAGCATCGGAGCACCAGATTTCCGCCGTCTAACACCACTAGACAAAACGGGGGACGGCTCGGGCCCTCAGTTCCGACTCCCGTCAGAGCCCCACCCCGCCTCTCAACCCACTACCCAGCCAATAGAACCGCAGACCACCGACGTCCGGACTCGACAACCCTGAACGGAGATCTGCCGAAAAACAGGACCGCTCGAGGTGGCCCTCCGGTGGCCCTCCATTCGCGCACAGAATCAGAAATTGAAACAGGAGTGGAAGAAGAAGACGGCATACTCACCTCCAATCGAAGACCGGCGGCCAGTCACCTGCAAGCCGATCGACGACCAAGGGGCGCGCTGCCTCCAATCGCTACCACGCCGGCGAACGAAGGGCAATCCAGACCGACATCACAGGCAAGCCGCAACAACACTGGAGGACCGGGACAACAGAGGATTTTTTATTACAATCATATTTACAAATTATAAAAATAGTAAAATCGAATAACAAATTAATCTTTCGTCCATGGTTATATATAACATAAAGTAAATACAGAAAGTATTTCTTTTGGGGCCCGTTTAGTTGAATTTCTTGATAGAGTTTGATTATTTTCAAGAGATCAGTCAAACACATTAACAAGAATCTACTACACCCATAGCAATGTTTGATTTACAATCATCAACCCTTCCAAGTGTTTTTATTTTTTTCAAAACGGTAGAATATTATAAGCCTACAAAGGGACAAGAGGTTAAAAAAATACAACCCAAACTACCAGACGGTATAATAGGAGGTGCGCTTACAAAAGCAACCTAGAAACAACAAAAACTTAAACTGAATAGACAACAAGAAACCAACATAGGCAAAGCTACAGAACCCGAAATTGTCCTCTAAAGCAGTTGCACAAGACCAAAGAACAACTACCACAAGAGAAAAAGATAAACCTGCCACTGAGCCACAACACCTAACAGGTTTACCGTTACAACAACCAAACCTGTACAACAACCTCACAAACAGAAGCAAAACACAAACAAGAAAAAATAAAAACGAGCTTCATCAACCAGCAGCTACCAAGCAGTCACCGAAGAGAACTAGAAAAACAATTTGAGTGCTACAACAACGCAGAAGAGGTTGACTGCACTATAGAGAAATCAAAGAGCCAGAAGTTTTGGAAAACCTAGATATTCCTGGCTTTCCATAACCACCAAAGTAGAAAAGTTGTCAACTGGATTATGTGCTCAAAAGAGAGGAGTGGCCCCCAGGCTATAAATTTTTGTCCAATCAAGATGTTGGAAAATTTAGTGAACGAATTTGTAACATAAAGTTTATTTTGTTGAAACCGTGTCTTTCACTTAAAAAGTGTAACTTGTTTTCATGTTACAACTTGTTTACATGTTACAAACATAACTTCATTAAGTTTTGAATTAATGGAATTAATTGACTAGTGTGGCTTATCTTAGCCTATATAAAAGACTTGTCTTCATTTGAAGAGAACACTCACGAACAGAAGAAAACAAAATTATTAAAGTCAATTTCCCCATTTGTTTTTTATAGTGTTTTGGTCTAGGCATAATTTCAGTTCGTCGAATTTGTTTCAGTTTTTCCGTTGTATCCTGGGAAACAGACGCTCATACGGGGCGAATCTATTTTAAGGACACTGTGTTCTCACAGGCCTCGATATTTATTATATAGCCATCTTATTTTTATCTTCCCGTTAAAGTTCCGTACAGATGTATCATTACTCAGACCATCCTAGGATATAGTAGAGAGTTTCCAGACCCTTTAGCTTTGCTGTTATGGAAAAAGATATGCTTCGTGGTTTCTAACTCATCCCCACAGGTTTTGCAGAGGGGATCAATGGTCTTCTTCTTGTTCAAGAGATTATGATTCACAGGCAGGATGTTGGAGTAGCTCTTCCAGATGAAATGCTTAACCTTACTTGCAATATGGAGGGCCAACTTATTCTTCTAGATTTTGTAATTAAAATACTTGGACAATTCTCTAGATAATTTTAAGGTAAATAAAAAATTAATTCTAAGTAAGATATAAGGTAAAATGTAAGGAATATTGAATATAAATATTTCAAATTTAGTTAGATTTGGAAGCGTTGGATAAGCTAGTAGTAGGTCCTGGGCATGCTGGTCATGCGTTGGCAACTCGCTGGTGTCGAGTAGCACCGGGCAGAACTCGTTGGTTGGTTGTTGGGACTTGCTGCTAACTGCAGGGACTTGCTGCTGACTGCCAACACTCATTGTGATAGCTGCCTTGCGCCCATGAAGAAATGGGGGTTAACGGGTGCGGTCCCACGGACGTGAAGCGCATCAAAGCAGGGTGAGCCTAGATAGATCTTAGTGGAGTTCCATCCTAAAATCAATTAGTGGTATGAGGAGTAGCCCACTAGGCTTATAAGCTAGACCTATTTTCCCCTGTATAGACGATGTGGGACAACTCACAAGTGTATATTCTAACAATCCATCACAACATTGATTGCTTTCCGTGCCTACCGTCGTTGTCTCGATCACAGGCCTACTACCTATTACTAGTCGTGATAGTGCGTCGTGGGAGCGATGGGCCCACTACCAATTGTGTCTATTGGGCACCAAGAGGTACCAACTTAGCCGAATGTGTCTACTGTGCTTTTTATTCCCCAAACCTTGTAGATACATTTTCCTACATTTAGGGTGAGTTTGGTTGTAATAATGGATTGAGCTTCATATAATCTTTTTGATTATTTCAAAGGCTATCAATCAATTTAGTAAGCCCATTAACTTGTTTGGTTTAGTGTTGAAAATTATATCCTTTAGGTGAAAATACTTTTATACCCTTCATTTCAAATTAAATTTTCCAAATGAGTCCACATATTGAAAATTTGCAGCTTGTGAAAAGAAAATGGCGAATCCAGGGCACACGATATCTTCAAGCAAATCGCTCAGCATCTGAACGCGCACAAGCGGGAGAGAACCGCAACCAGAAAATCGCCCACTGACGTCGACGTCTTCGAGATCGATGGGCCGAGAAAATTGGCCGATCTAAAATTAAGAGAAAAAAAAAGAAAGAAAAAGGGTTAGGGCTGTTCTAGAATTTACCCCTTGGACCACAAGCTTGGGGCTTGACAAAATGAAGTCTAAGTGTAGCAGAGATGCGTATGTTGCGTTGGTTCTGCGGGAACACAAGAAGGGATAGAATCCATAATGAGGATATTCGAGATAGGGTCGGGGTGGCTCCAATTGAGGAGAAATTGGTTCAACATCGGCTGAGGTGGTTCGGACATGTCCAACGGAGGCCTCTTGATGCACCGGTGCGTAGGGGAGTTCTACAGCGGGTCGAGGATGTTAAGAGAGGTAGAGGTCGGCCTAAACTCACTTGGGAAGAGTCGGTTAAGAGAGATCTTAAAGATTGGAATATCTCCAAGGATTTAGCGGTGCATAGGAGCGCTTGGAGGCTCGCTATCAACGTGCCAGAACCGTGACTTTTGCTCCTTTCTCTCTCTCTCTCTCTCTCTCTTTCCTATCTCTTCCTTTCGGTTCGAGTCTTTTTGGGTTTCTCTTGGGTTTCATCTCTAGCCTACCCCGACTTGCTTGGGACTAAAGGCTATATTGTTGTTGTTGTTGTTGTTTATTATGATGATGAAGAAGAAAAGGGGAAGGGATCTTAATTCTGTTGCTTTACAAAATTTGAAAAAAAAAAAGAAGAAGAAGATGTTGATGATGGAGAAGAAAAAGAGTGAAAGGGGTTGTCTTGCTGTGCGGCGCAAATTCACGAAAATCACGAAAAAACGAGAAATATGAGTTGAGGTTATCTTGGTAAATTTAAATAAAAAATTGAGTGAGATAACACATCCCACCTCATATGGGATACACAATACTCAAAGTTGTTATTAATTAGCCGGGCCCTTTCATTTTAACGGGCTTGGACGGATCAAACCAAACATGTTTATAGGCATGAAATAATAATAATAGGCATGATATCAAGCCCAATCTGGCCAACCAAACGGACCCTTATAATTAGGTCACATGAGTGTTATTGCATATAACTTAAACTTTTTAGAGCGCTATATGCATTTTGTGAAGTTCATAACGTTCATTTTGCATTGTTGGAGTTCTTCATTTTGAGAGTTTTAAAATAAATATTGTTTACTGTAAACTTGTTTATTTTTAATACTTTTAATCATATGTCATTGCATTTTGGGAGACGCTTGCTATTATCGTAAGTAATTGGACAGAACAAGAAGGTAATTATACAAGTCTGCTTACATAATATTTTTCTTATTTTTTTCTTCATTATTGCATTACAAAGGGAAAACAGCAAACTCGCTAGCTACATAAATGTTCATTGATTACTAACAAATACATTCATACACATAAATTGGTAAAAGCATTGATTCACCAGCGTGTTGTCAAATGGAAAGGTTGAACATGTCCATTGCCAAGTTCTCTAGCATCAACGCTTCCGCTTCTCCACTGCACAAATTTTTCCCTGCAAAAAAAAAAAATTAATGGTGAAAAATGAAGATAACAAATAGATTTCAATTTGAAACAACAACATTACTTAATTAATTGTGGTTTTATGGTAAATTAGAAGAGGAAATTATCCATCCATCCATTGCCACCGACAATACATTGCACTTTGCTCTGCAATTATAACTATTTTTGCAGAAAAAAACTGTCGAATTTTGATAATTAGTTACCGTGAAAAGCGATGTTGCTTTTGGGGCGAGGGAGAGGGCAAGAGGAGATGGGGAGAAGGGGAAGATTGTGGCAATTGCAGATCTCAATCATGTATCCGTCTGGGTCATGAAAAAATATCTGATCCACGATTATCCCGCCTTCTCTCACCACACCCTTCACGTATTCCACATTCATCTCCTCCAGCTGTGACATTATCACGCCCATGTCCGAGCACTCAAACGAGATGTGGTTGTCCTTTGGGTTTATCTTCTTCCCCGCTTTACTCACCATATTCGCATTATCCGACTGCAGCAGGTGGATCCCAATCCCATGGTTGAACAGCCTGCAAAAATATTTATTCTTGTTAAATAATGGAAAATATCCAATCCCCAGCTTGATTAATTACTCCAACTCCTTACTTAATTAACACACAATAAATATAAATAAATAGATTATTTAACAACTTAAGCTTTGATTTCTGATTAATACTATTGACGACTCAGATTTCTAAACCAAAATTGAGAGAGAGAAATTACCAAGCGCCTTCAAAGTCGAAAGAAGAAGGCCTTTGGATTAGGACAAAACCCAAAACCTGCTCGTAAAATTCAACAGACTTTCGGACAGATTTGCAGATGAACGAGACGTGGTTCAGCGACAGCAGAGGCAATTCCCGGCGTCCCAAACCATTTATATTTTTATTATTCCAAATTGGTGATGATTTTCCCAAAACTTGCCCAATCTTTTCAATATTTATCTCTTTCCCCATTTTTTTTTTTTTTTTTTTTTTTTTTTTCTAATAATCACCACCGATCTGTTTCTGTACTTCTGTGTGTTTTGTTTTTCTGTGATATATATGTTGTGTGATATGATTTGGGTTTTTAGTGATATGCAGTAGCACCTATATATAATAAATGGAAGGAAATGGGGAGGGGCTAACATTAAATAATTGGTGCCACATGTGCATAAACCAGCTGGGCCTTAATATCTGAGTCAATCCTACGTGGTCACATACACGTGATCTGCACCAAATGATCTTATCCACCACCGACCCACGCGGCCAACACAGTAAGCCCACCTTCTCTAGCCGGTTGCTTTCTCCAAGGAAACCTAAGAAATCGATTTCTCCTAATTTCTCCAATCGAGCAGACCTAATTGAAATGAAAAAAACCATCATAACAATACTTCAAATTACACCAACCATAACTATCTAAATCTAGTTAAAACAGAATTTGATAAGGTACAACAATGAGAGAAGAATCATAGAAGGTCATAATTTTTTGATCTTATTGTTGCACACAACCAATGCATTGTTCATGTCATCCACCTTGTTCATTGCCACGAGCTTCCATTTCAGCATTTTTCAACTTGTATTGCTCAATTTGATATTGATGTTTATTTGATTTTTCCAGCAAACCAGGTATAATATCTTTGCTCTTTCGCAAATTTCCATATCAAACCATATAAAAATTCGGCAAAAACTAAAGTTCTGCATTTCTTTTTACAAATGCTTGTTATATTTACATTAGACAAATTAAAAACAAAAATCAAAACAAAAACAAAAACAAAATAATTAGTTACCCCATATTTAGGGTATGCCCAATATCTTCTTCCCGGATTATTTCGGGTCCAAGAGGTCTTCAAGTACATTTTTTCTCCATAATTGCATGTCATCTCCCTTGGAACACCATTAATCTCGGAATTCCAGCGAGAGTTTCAGCTTCCTCGTGAACTGCTCATGGTGCAAAATTGCAAATACTTCAAATTCCTTTTTTTTTTTCCTCACTGTCGGCGGCTTTGTGGTGCTGTAATGGAGATGCCCGCCATTTTCTATCACTTGCAGAAGGAGACGACCTGCTAGAGAAGGTGGCCGTCATTGGACTCACGGTCAACTGACGATTTGGGCAATAATGATGGATTTTGAATACTTGAGTGACTGAAATGATTAAATTGAAACTAGGGGTATCAAAACCGAAAAACATGTATACATGGGGTACCAAAAGTGAAATTTTCCCCCCATATTAATTACACGAATAATTTTTTTTTTTTAAATGACTACTAATTTCATAAAAACAAATATATGTATAATATATTATAAACAAAAGTAAGATAATTTCTAAGTTAAAATATAAATAAAATATTTGTTTAAAAAGTAAGAGTTGTCATCTATAATATGCAATATACGACTTGAGCAGACTTGCAGTTACACAGATCGTAGGTCAAGTGAAATCACAAACTACGCATGATTTGGTAGGATAACAATTATCTGGGTGAGTGTGCTACGAATAAAACTACAGTGGTTGTTATGCGACTTGAACTATTATATAGGTCCATTGATCTTGTTTTTTTTTTTTTTAATGAATATTTTGTAATATTAAATATTATTTTGATTTTTATGATTTATATATTAATTATATTTATTAAATAAACAATATACGTTTTTAAGTTTGTTACCAATAATTTCACAATGTGAAGCGTTCATATGTGAGGTCAACGTAGATATATAGGAAGAATTAAATGAGAATGAGTCTTCCAATTAAAATAAAAATTATACAATCAAAAAAATTCTAACAGAAATATGTTAATATTTTTAGTAAGTATAGTTAAAATAGAGGCGTTTGTGACGTTTTTTTTTCAAAAAAGCGTTACAAAGATAAAATTATAACAACGTTTTTTTTTAATATAATCAAATCATGTCAATTTTTAAAGAGTGTCGTTGTTTTAACTGTTAACCAATATTGAGACATTTATTTAAAAGTATAATTAATTAAAGTATGTCATTATACAAAAGTGTCGTCATGTTTAGTTATATGAAATTTAAGGTGACAAACAGTGGAAGTTCCTTTTGCTCGGAAATAAGAAGTCTAGTGCATGCTATGCAGTATATTAGGCCTGATATCTATTATTCTTGTGAGCGTTGTTGGTAAATATCAAAATAATCCTAGACGAGCGTATTGGTTTGTAGTAAAACGTATTGTCAAGTATATTGTAAGTGGACTAAGGATAATATGTTTGGTTACCAAATGAACTAATGCAGCCTATGAGTTACAAAGAATTCTAATTTCTAATCAGACGTGGAAGATACATAAATCTACCTCAAATTTGTGTTTACTTGTGAGGTTGAGCCAACAGTTTGGAGGAATGTCCAATGGTAATTCATTGACGTATTCCCCCATGAAACTTAGTACATCGCGGGCTGGAAAGAAGGCGATGGAAGAGGTTTGACTCTGAGACTTCTATTGGACTAGGAATATGAAATCCGGGTTGAAGGTCACAATTTGATTGTGATGACAGTTAGTGTAGTTGCTTCGTGAAAGAATCACAACACAAGTTCATAATGCAAGTAAGCACATAAAACAAGTATGAACTAGTGCGAGTAATCACGAAGGAGTAGAGATTTTGTCGCCTAGGTACATTAATTTAGACGACCAAATAGATCCTTTTTAGAACTGGCTTTCTCGTGTAAGCTGTCGATGGTCATGTTAAGGGACTGTGAGTAGGATGTATGGTAATTAGGACAACAGTTATTTGAAAATAAAGATTGAAAGATTGTATACTTAGGAAAGATGAAAGCTTTAAAATATAAGTGTAAGATTGTTGGAGTATATTGTAGAAGTTCGATTTTGTGTTACTTCCAGTTTCATTTTTAATGAGATTCATGTTTTTAGTCAAGTGAATGTTCGTAGTTTATTTATTTATGCAAACATAGTTCCTTTATTTTACATTTTAGATAATATGGTTCGATGTGTCGAATAGAAATATCATATTATCGGTTTCTTGTAAGACATAACTGAGCTAACTGTCTTGAAAGAATGTACTTTGATTTTCGAGTTAGTTGATCTTTGACCAACGAATTACACTAGTACATCTCGGATGTATTGAATGGACCTAGAGGAGGATAAAATTATTTTATACTGACCAAGTAAATAATATAGACCTCAATAATTGTTGTGTTCTCTTAGCCCTTAAGGCAATAAACAAGCATATGTATTTGATTATTATTTATTTGATTTACCAAGGGTGAGACTTATTATGTTAGGTCAATAGACTCCGTATTTTAGTAAATAATATTGGTTGCATGATAGAATTTTTTACGGACACCATGTCTTGATGCCTCGAGTTGATCCCTAAAATGAGCTCAAGAAGGGTTATTATGTTAAACCAGACTAGTGGTTTAATTCTGACATAATTATAAATAATTGAGTAGTACTAATTTCGAATCAAGAGGTTGATTGATTATATTGTCAGTAATTAAATTAATGATCAGATGTTAGATCTTAAATATGGAGAGGTAAATCAAGCGATCAGCCGAGAGACAAATTATTTGTAATTCGAGCGCTAAATGAATAGTGGAATAACATTTCTCTAGTGGAATGAAATATTATTAAAGTGTGAATGGAATGGGCCAGACCCACAATTGAATTCGCACTTGGGGAGCTTATATTTCTCACCTCCTTGGTTCCGTGTTGTAGCCTATAAATACACCAAGTCCTTAGCCTAGAAACATATATATATATATATATTCACCCGCGAAGTTTGAGAAATATTATGCATTAAATCGATTAAATTTGAGAGCAAAATGGAGATAATAAATCGTGTGAATTGTGAGAGGCACGAGAGATCTGATGAGTCGCCCGCTAAGACAACTCGGAGTGGTGATCGGTCATACAACAGAAGACACCAAGGTATTCTGTTCGTATCTCGGTGAATATCTTTATCCCTACAAGACATCCGACAACCACTGTATGTGGTAGTCCCTACAACTGCGCACCCCCGCACGCGAGGATGGCTCGACACAAAGAGACGGGCACCTTGGTAGCAGCACGCAACAGTGACCCAATGACCATCCCCAGCGCATGGCAGCGCGACGATTCCAGCGATGCGACATGGCAATCCTCGACGACAGAAGGCGATGTGAACTGACGATCCATGGCGGCTGAATAGACAAGCTTAAAAAACTTGCGTACACGATGCAAAGAGGTGACGAGATGTTTGGTGTGAAGAACAACTCAGAATCGTTTGTCCGACCCCGTCGATCAGGTATGTTTGTATAGAGTCGACAAATTTTAAATGATGACTATGTTTGGTAAAACTAGCTGATAAGCTAGCTTATAGCTTATCAGTATTTTTTGAGCTTATAATTTATATCTGAAAAGCTAGCTTATATGATAAAAGTATTTGGTAAAACTAGCTGATAAGCTAGCTGAAATTAAATTTTCAATGGGCTTATTTGAAAAGCTACTCAAAGAAGTTTATGAGATAAGCTCGGGCTTTTTAAAAAAGACCGTCCTACCAAACGAAGCTTATTTAAATACAGGAAGCTTATAAGCTAACAAAATAAGAAGCTAGCTTATTGATCTACCATACATAGCTGATAAGATTCGAATCCAATTATTAGTTCTCTTGCGCAAAAGGATTTTTTTCTTAGATTCTCAATTGATTCAAAGTATGATCAGCCGACGTTCTTCACCGAACCCAATAGGACCAACCCTGTCGTTGATCTTGAATCGCTAGATAAAACAACAGCTCGAATATTTATGCTCATATTGCGTGCCGGTACATGAGGCATCACTTCAATGCGCGAACCAACACAAGTACTCAAGTACTTTGACATGACATGTTGGATATTCAAGGGGGCTGGTGCATATTTTGTCATCCCGCATTTAACGCATGGTGGACCCATTTTCTTGTATTTATGACCACACGCGCCTTAGCTCATGTACTCATAAATAGGGGGTAGTAGATATGGTACATATAGCTCAATCTTGAACCACAACTTTCCAGTTCGACGTAGACCAAATTTCTATAGGTCGACCAGTTCAACTATATCGATTGAGTTTTTTACACCATCGTCAGGTCGAATAATTGACCTAAAGACCTATTGGACTGAGGGATTGACTAGTGAGGCTAGTCTAAATAGAATAGAATTACGCATGTAAACAACCTTGACAAGATATTCTTGGGCAGCAACACAGTTTTAGGCAACAAGATAAGATATTCTTGGGAAATAAGACAATCTTTGGCAGCAGTCAACTATTCTCCTATATAAGGACTAACGTTTTTCCACAAAATGTTTTGGTTCCCATAATTACTATCCTTAATTACATCTTTATACATTATCAATCCATATAGAGAAAGTTGACTTGATCGTCGGAGAGTTTACATCGGGAATCCTCCCGATGTTTTTCAAGTATTTCGCTCGAGCGGGTTAAGTCGATTCGGCATCGGAGAGAAGACCGGTGAACTCAAAACACCGAAGTAATTTGACTGATTCCCTACCATTACATAAACATTTATATATATATATATATATATATATAAATGTTTGATTATTTTTTAAATAGTAACTATTTCCCTAAAAAAAATCTATTTATTATTTTTGAAAATTAATTTAACAATTTATGGTATATATTAAATGATTACTTATGGAAATTGCGGCTCATTATTTAAGGAAGTAATTAAGTCATATTTTAAGATACCTTAATTATTCAAATCATATTAATTAATTAATATATGGTATAAAGTGGACGGATTTATTTTTGGTATTGATGGTTGTTTCTATGGGAAATAAATTAATCAATATATGTATAAAGTGAACAAATTTATTTAGGTTATTTGATGACTATTTTTTAATAGTAAATTTGTTGAAAAATTAATCAATATACGATGTACTGTTTTCTGTAATGCACATGCTAATATATTAATTTTTAGGCACGTATTTTAATTTTTTGTATGAAATTAACATAATAGAATTATCGTTACTGCGACAAAACAATATGAATGGATATTTTGATATAATGTGCGTGTATAGATGTTTTTTTTCTTTAAGAAAACTCTGGTCATTTTATATTTTTGTATAATTAGTGGGTCTCAATTTAATTCATTTTATGTTACGACATATCAAACAATTTTTGTGTGAATTGCACTGTTCATTTTTTTAGCATGATAAAGAGTGTCGATTCTTTTGACATAAAAAATCTTATGACTGATTGCTTTTACTCAACTACTTAATTTTTTTATTTGGATATTTTATATAAAAATAAACTCATTTTAGTTAATGACACAATATAAGTTTTATATTTATACTTGTTATTCACATAGGTTTTTAAATATATGATAAAATTTTACCAAATTATTTATTTTATAGAGTCACGTTATAGTCAAATAATTTTACCAAAATAATCATTTTATAGAATTACGTTATAGTCAAATCGAATTTCTGAATAAAATTTTGAAATGACACATATATTGAAACGAATATAATGTAATATATTATTATTTATGTGCAACGCACGAGTTGTGCATTAATTTTAAAATAGACATTTTTATGTAATTTTGCACAATCTAAATTTTATATAACATTTACAATAAATTAAGTACATTACATATTGCTTCCATGTTTTTAATTTATAAATATTATTTAATAATAATTTTAATTTATAAATATTAATGAATATCTTTTATCCGTGCATCACACGGGATTCGTACTAGTAATTTTAAAATTACTAGTGTACTGGGAATATGACCTTAGAATTTTCAGAAAATGATGCGAACACTTGTTAAGTTAATGCTAATGTAGCTCACTCGTTTGTTCCAAAACGCATTTATTTGTGACTGGTAAAGTATTGTCGTTTGCTTTAATTTATTTTATTTCCATTGTTCTCAGGCCTAAATAATTTTCGTTTGTATATCTATATTTTGTACTTCTAGTTTATGTACATCCATTAGTTGATGCATAGGGATGGTGATGTATATTTATTTGTTATATATAAAGAGTTAATCAAATTTGCGTGACAGATTTACGAAGACTTACGTTTTTGCTAAAATTCAAATTGATGATTTTAATAATATTGTAAGTAGAAGAGGTTCTAATGATTCTATTTTTGATAGTTTAATTAGCAAATGATTTTGATAGTGCAACATTTATTGACAGGTCTACCACATCAAATGATTTTTGGCTTATGATATACCTGCATTACAGGGTCTCCATCCTAGCTACATATTTGCTAAATGCGTGTACATAACAAAGATAAATGCTACAAGTAAAGTACGTAATACTCGATCATCAGATTAAGAAGAAGAAGAAAGGGTCACTTACATATATGATTAATGGTTAATAAACTGGATATATATATATATATATTAGATAGGATTTGGTTCAAATGAGAACTAAGTCCTAGCGTGAGAACCGTGAGAACCGCTATTTTTAATTGTATGTAGTGCTATGATTGATTGTATTTTAGTGCTATTTATAATCAGGATGTATTTTATTAAAAATAGCAAGACAATTTATGTTAGCATTTGTAAAAATGATAGCACCATGTGAGACTAAAAATAATATTATACACAATTAAAAATAGCACGAAATATAGTTCTCACGGTTCTCACACCAGGACTAGTTTTTATTTGAACCAATCCCTATATATATATATATATTACTAATTATTTGGGATTTGCTATAACTATAATGGTGGTTGAAATTTAATTGCTCTCAAGTTGTCATATATATAAATAATTAAAAATAGCACGAAATATGGTTCTCACGGTTCTCACACCAGGACTAATTTTTATTTGAACCAATCCCTATATATATATATATATATATATATATATATATATATATATATTACTAATTATTTGGGATTTGCTATAACTATAATGGTGGTTGAAATTTAATTGCTCTCAAGTTGTCATATATATAAATCTATATATATCTAAAAAGGTTGATGTAAAAATCATTTTTAGAAACTTGAAATAAATTAAGTTGACTTTTGACTTTCTATTTATGTAATCTCATTCAAATTTTGAAAAACAATCGTGATAAGAATTATGGAATTCGAAATTGATAATTCCGATAATTAAGGCATTAGATATTCTTTTTTTTTAGCAATGGATATACCCTTAACGTGATAAGATATCTACATATGATTGCATATTTTGTTGTTGCATCCCAAAAATCATGGAATTTAATATCTATCCAAATACAATCCATAATTATCTTCAATCACTTTTGGTGAATAAAAATAATATCTTCCATTTTTTTTCGGTCAATTCAAACGTGCAGAAAAAAAAAAATTGTATAAAAGGATTTTCACTTCCACCATTACAACTCATCATTCACGAGTTGAGAGAAAAAAAAATACAGAGAACAATTCTTCACATCGACAATATAATGCTTCCAGGTTGGGGTACACTTGATTCCGTTAACAGGAGAAACAAACATTTTTTGTGTTTGAGAGCAGTCCGCATTATTGAAACACATCACGAACGGGAGAGTTGGAATGCATTCCATATACTGTTTGATGATGAACAGGTAATATTTACCTTTGTTATTTCAATTTTATATAATTTGAGAAATTATTTTAATTAATATTTATGAATTTGTATCGTAGGGTGCATTCATTAAATGCAAGGTAATATTTACCTTTGTTATTTCAATTTTATATAATTTGAGAAATTATTTTAATTAATATTTATGAATTTGTATCGTAGGGTGCATTCATTAAATGCATAATACGTTATCCGAATATGACAGCATTTCGAGGTAGACTGAACAAATGCCAGGTGTATTCAATCTCCAACTACAATATTGAATTTAATAGACATTACATAATTCAGACATTGTATTCAAACCTTTTTTGCGTTTGAGAGCAGTCCGCAGTATTGAAACACATCACGAACGGGAGAGCTGGAATGCATTCCATATACTGTTTCATGATGAACAAGTAATATTTACCTTTGTTATTTCAATTTTATATAATTTGAGAAATTATTTTAATTAATATTTATGAATTTGTATCGTAGGGTACATTCATTAAATGCATAATACGTTATCCGAATATGACAGCATTTCGAGGTAGACTGAACGAAGGCGAGGTGTATTCAATCTCCAACTACAATATTGAATTAACCGATCTGTTCAGACATTGCATAATTTATGGAATGAAATCCGGATTTTTCTTTTTTTCTCGCGTTTCCTATTTAATATTTGAAACCGCACAGATAAATATTCAGGCGTTTTTAGTTAAAATCTGTTCATGCGTTTCCCAATCTGCACTGATATATCTATTATTGCAAATAAAATTTGTTCACACATATGATTAATTAGGAATCACGTGTTTCACAATCTGCACTGATATATTTATGTAACCGAACGAGAATGGCCACTCCTACTTGCCTTGTTGAATCTCTCTCACCCTCCGTGGACGAACCTTGCGGAGGAACCCTTAGGTTTTCGGGGCATTGGATTCTCAGACTATAGGTAGATCGAGTGTACTGGCTATATCCCTCCCTCATGTAGGCTCAAAAACCATCCGATCGAGGGTGCTAAAGATGAAATGAAAATCTCAATGTAACCAGGACTTCACTTATATCTATAACAAATTTTCTAATTATTAAAACATGTGCCATATTTTTTGCAATTTAAAAAACAACTATTCCTTATTTTATGCACGCTAATTTGAAAGAGAATCATATATATATATATATAGTTGTGGATTTTAATCATCTTTTTTTTTTTTTTTAAGCGATAATCTGTTCAGGCATTGCATAATTCATGGAATGAAATCCGGATTTTTCTTTTTTCCTCGCGTTTCCTATTTAATATTTGAAACCGCACAGATAAATATTCACGCGTTTTCAGTTAAAATCTGTTCACGCGTTTTCCAATCTGCACTGATATATCTATTACTGCAAATAAAATCGGTTCACACGTACGATTAATTAGGAATCACCCGTCTCACAATCTGCACTGATATATCTCTAACAAATTTGCACTGATATATCTATAACAAATTTTCTAAACAACTATTCCTTATTTTATGCACGCTAATTTGAAGGAGAATCCTATATATATATATATATATAGTTGTGGATTTTTATCATATTTTTTCTTTTTTTTTTCTTAACCGATAATCTGTTCAGGCATTGCATAATTCATGGAATGAAATCCGGATTTTTCTTTTTTCCTCGCGTTTCCTATTTAATATTTAAAACCGCACAGATAAATATTCACACGTTTTCAGTTAAAATCTGTTCACACGTTTTCCAATCTGCACTGATATATCTATTACTGCAAATAAAATCTTTTCAGTTAAAATCTGATCACGCGTTTTCCAATCTGCACTGATATATCTATTACTGCAAATAAAATCTGTTCACACGTATAATTAATTAGGAATCACGCGTTTCACAATCTGCACTGATATATCTATAACAAATTTGCACTGATATATCTATAACAAATTTTCTAATTATTAAAACATGTGGCATTTTTTTTCTTCAATTTAAAAAACAATTATTCCTTATTTTATGCACGCTAATTTGAAAGAGAATCATACATATATATATATATATAGTTGTGGATTTTTATCATCTTCTCCAACTCATATAAGTTTCAAAATTCAGAGAATAAAACACATCGAAATACAGAGGAAAAAAAATATAGAGAAAAACAAATGCACTGAAAAAAGACAAAAAAAAATGGCACAGGTCTGGGATACACTCGACAAAGTCAATCGTAGCAACAAACCTTATTTGAAACTGAGAGTAATCCGAATTTTTGAGAGGCAATTCGACATGGAGTGCAGGAATTTCATGGAAATCGTCTTTTATGACAATATGGTGAATTGTTACATAAAACTTCTATACTTACGTTAATTATTTATATTGTTGGTATTATACGTTGAGCGCATATGGCAATATTTCGAGAAGTATTTAAAGAGGGCCAGGTATATGTGCTCCGCAACTATGATGTTGAATTCAATCACGGGAGGTACAATGCACTGAATAGAAGAACTCATTTGTTCAAATACGAGGGGAATTTTCCTCACATCTAATGAGTGGCTAGAGACCGAGAAGATTAGAAGCCGTTAAAAAATACTGATGTAAGTATATTTGTTCAATTTACTATGCTTTTTCTGCACGCCTTTCTTAGTAGTTTGTGATATTTATTGTTATTCCATGTCGTTGAAAATTCTGAATTCTATTATTAATTTTATTGTTATTATATTTAATGTCGGTGCATATATTGATTGTTATTATTCAAAGTTGTATATAAATAATAATTTTAATAATCTTTTTTTATTCAAAGCTGTATATACATTAATACTTAAAATGTTAAACGCAAAGATAAGGTTGAAATAGACGGGTCAACGAATTCGATTAAATATTTATGGAACTTGCTTAAAACATCCGAAAGTATCTACTTACAAAATTATTAGGAATTGACTGCAAATCTTTCAAATATGAAATATTGTATTTAGTATTTACGTACAAAAATAACTGAATAATATAAATTACACCAATTGGTTATATTGTTTCCTTATATTAATGTATAGAAACCTATTTAATATAATATAAAACACATATAAATTTAATATACATCTTATCCCAAAATGAGATTAGATGCAGTCTTTATCTTTTGTAATATATTATTATTTCAACGCGTAGGAGATATACATATATAATGAGATATACGCGTAGGAGATATACACGTTTAAAGAGAGACGATGCATTCATTATTTTTTAAGTATATTTGATCAACCGGTTTTATTATAGATATAATATATGTAGGAGATATTGCAATTAATATTTACGTACAATATTAATACATTTAAGTATGGAATCTTTCATATATAGATTTTAAATTATTTGTTTTACTTCTACTATAAATAAATTAACTAAATTTTGGTAGAATACCATATTATAAGATATAAATTAATAAATTAATATTCAAATGTTGAAGGCAATAGTAAACCAGTTATATTATTTCCTAATATATGTAGGATAAATTGCAATTAATATACACGTTTATAGAGTTTGTTATGCATTCCATAATTTTTAACTGCGTAATCAACCAGTTTTATTATTTCCGAATATATGTAGGAGATATTGCAATTAATATTTACGTACAATATTAATACATTTAAGTATGGAATCTTTCATATATAGATTTTAATTTTTTTTTACTTGTACTATAAATTAACTAAAATTTGGTAGAATACCATATTATAAGATATAAATTAATATATACAATTAATAGATACATACGGTACCCATGCGATGCAATCTTCCACCAATATAACAAGTACATACGGTACCCATGCGATGCAATCTCCAAATTCAAAATTAATTGAAAATTTTAGTTTGTAGTGACGGTGACTCGCCGCCAAATCGAACGAAAAACGTTGTGTACAAAACAATTTTCAATAATTTGTGAATTTTGTAGTTTGCGCCCAACGTTTTACTTTTGTTACAAATATAACAAGTTCATTAAATTTAATATTTAATATTAAAAAATATTTAGAAATATACCATCCCGTGCATCGCACGGGCAATTACTAGTAATTAAAAAACACGGCAACCTGGGGAGCACTTAGCAACGTGTCAGTTATATTACTTTTTTCCCCACAATTTGCATCTCATTATTTTGATATTACTTATGTTAATTAATTTTGGTCCAGCTAATAGTTAACATGATGAATGTTTATGACGATCCACTAAAAGTTGTTGGAAAATTGGAAGCCCAAGTTAACCATATTAAAAATAATTAAATATATACATGTCATAGATTCTTATGTTAGACTGTCTTATGATTAGATGGTTTTCCTTTTTAATAAAAATATAGTCATATTAGTAAATATCATACTTTTATTTTGTTTTATTAGTGACCTAATTTGAAAGGAATTTAAATATATTGAAAAAGTATAGATCATCAGCCCTACTTGTAAGTAATAGAATATATGTACATGTGTATATATTTATAACATACAGTCACTATAAATTAGCTGGACTCTTAAATTGTTGCCAATATGTGATATAATTATTCCATTATTTTCTGGAGGAGTACTTTGAATCAGTACTTTCTCAAGTGTCATTTGTCAACGGCCACATGACATGAGGAATGATAATCTGATTAGTAGACAATTAAACCATAACATCCTCTAATTTCGAATCCATATATGTCGTAAATAAGTTCATCGAACAGTGTAATAAATTAAATTACACGAATAAGGCCCGCAGAAGCTTAAAAGCATCATTCCGTAAAGGCATGATTCAAAACTATTTGGATTCTAAGTTTCATGATAACTTAAAAGGAACATGAGTATTTATTTATTCTTATTTTGAACAAAGATCGAATCAAACGCGTAGATTAAGTGAAACTCAGTAACAACGCTGGACTTGTTAGTTATAATATTAAATCGTAGGTGAGGGATAAAATAGAGTATGTAAGGTATATTTGAACACTAAAATTAAAAGTGAAAGCAATATAAAAACAAATGTCTACGGAGAGCGTCTCAGTATTCATTAGAGTTCTTTTATTAATAGATAGTTTTGCGCACAACGTACAACTTGGAATTACATGACTCCCTCCTAATCTAACCAACATTATACCCGATTTTGTCAACTAGTTCCCTGTCCACAATACTTGGACTTAAAAAATAGCTATGGATCCCTCTGAGCTACAAAAATACTTAATCCCTAATCACTCAAAGTTTTTGTGAATAAAGAAGAAAAACAGTTCTTCAGCGATGTAAGAGCACAACGTTGAATCACTGTAACCAAAAGAAATTAAAAGTCTAACGAACACTCAGTGAAGTCTGAAATGGTAACTCAATAAGTATAACCGTCTTCTATTTAGTCCTCGATCAGACTTATATGAGTCTTCTCATTCCCATGTATTGTCTCAATTCACTGTGGAGTTGATTTTCTTCCCAATGGCTTGCTTCATAACTTGGACGTGATTTCTTTTTATTTAGAGTAAGTTTCCTTCAAATAGAACCGTGTATGCAATTCGGAGATCTTCAGAATCTCGTTCTCAAAATCGTGCAGGAACACGACTTTCATAAAACAGTCGATCTTCCAAATCTACAATGATCTTGCGGTAAATCTTTTCAAATCCTCCTTAGATCATTTTTAAAACGTCCAACATTTTCAATGTACAAGTAACTCATGATTTTATGGTCCTTCCCACACATTCATATCCTACGAGAGAGAAAACTAATTATGGTATAAAATCAAACTCATTAAGTGTTATCCTCCATGATAAGTAGTGAAGCTAGCAGGGGTGAGTTAAGGGGGTTGAGATTAGCCGGTAAGAGCCTACAATCACACATCTCCTCTTTGCAGATGACTCATTAGTTTTCTGTAAAGTAAAATTTAATCAAGCTTATATTTTTATGAACATTTTGAGAACCTATAAGAATATCTCTGGTCAGAGGGTGGATCTAAAGAAGACAACAATATTTTTCAGCAAGAATACTTCAGATCCAACCCAGCTGAGGATATGTGCTATGTTGGCATGGATCAAAGCTCACAGTTCAAAAGATACCTTGGTCTGCCTCTAGGGATAGACAAATTTAAAATGGAGGCTTTTGATTATATTGTGCAGACAGTAAAGAAACTTACAAGCTGGAAAAATAAGTACCTTTGTACAACAAGGAAAAAAGTGCAGATCAAAGCAATTATTAATGACTTGCCCATGTTTCTAATGTGTTGCTTCAAACTTCTAGCTGCAACTTGTAATGAAATTGCACAGCTTATCGCTCAATTCTGGTGGAGCAAAGGGGCAGATCAATTAAAGGGCATTTATTGGAGAAGCTGGAACCTGGTCACTCTACCTAACGTCAAAAGGGGCCTTGGGCTTTCAGGACATCAAACAGTTCAATGAAGCTCTCATCTTAAAGCAACTTTGGAGAATTACTACCCATCCTGAGAGCATCTCCACTGCGGGACTGTTGAGTCCAAAAAATATGTGGCTTTCAACATCGTCTTTATTTTTTTCTCTCCAATGCTAACTGTCTAGGCCCTTTTTTTTTTTTTTTTTTNTTGACGTGGCGTGACCACTTTCTCTCCCACTGTCTGGAGATAGAAAGTCTCCGTAACAGCGTGCCTCAGCCAAGTATTTTTATGAACATAAATCTATAAGTCTAAAATAATTAACTACCTATCATTTAACATTTAAGTCATATTTTTATGTTATCGCAATATTACTAATAAATACAAAAGATATTTACGAAATACTCTTTATATTATGTAAAATAATATTTATTGCATATATTGCATACATATATATATAATACTATTTGTTTAATCGATTAATTTAATCATGTCATATGTTTTAGATTTTTCAACTTGTAGAAAATGAATAAAAAACTATTCTACAAATATGATGTTATGTATTTATTTATTTACGCGCATGTTTTAAAAATATTTTATATCTAATTTCACTACTATTAGATTAAATTTTCATGTACAAAATTTAAGATAAAAAATTATAAAATTCAGGCAAGAAGCATACGAACACTTATAATTATTTTAATTTGTAAAGTATAAATTATGAAAATTAGATAAATAATTTAAACTAAAATCTTTAATAAAAAAGAAAATAAAATTTTATAAAAATACCTGTGAAGAACCCGTGTCAAATCATTAAATAATGTGTCTTTGTTGGTTATCGGTAACTAAATAAATATTAGGGTAACTAAATAAATATTAGTTGAGACATTAAACCATTTATTAGTTAAATTTAATTTTAAATAGTCAAGACATTGAGTCTAAAATAAGTGCATTGGAGATGGTTCCAAATTTTACGTCAATGTCAAATACATTTATTTGACATCCATTAGACAGTACGAATTATATTATGCCATGTGGCATCAATTTTTCAATGTCAATGGTAGAACACTGGAGATGCTCTGACCTTCTGGTAAGCAAAGTCCTAAAAAATAGGCATTTTTCAAACTCATCCATTTTTTATATTCTTAAAAAACCTTCTTCTTCTTGGATGTGGAACAATTGGTTGGAGGTTTTTATGTGTTATAATATTTTTTGCTTATTTTAACAGTATTTTTTGCTTCTTCTTCTTGTTTCCTGCTTCTTCTTCTTCTTCTTCTTCTTCTTCTTCTTCTTCTTGTTAAGAAAACAATATTTTTTGCCTATTTTAACATGTGTTCTAATATTTTTATGTGTATGAATTATTAGTTTATAATTAATTTATTACTTTTATAAAAAAATATAAAATAATAAAATATTATGATTATTAATTATTAATCTATAATTAATTTCATATATTTTTTTAATAAAATAATAAATACTGTAATTTATAAATTTGTAAATAATGTGACAATATTTTTTTTTTTAAAAATGGCAGAAATTACTCAAATTAACTAAACAAACTTTAACAAACCGAGGGGCTAACTAGCCCAAATACAAGCCAAAACCATAGGCGGAAACCCCACAGGAGGTGTGATGTAGCGCATCATTAAACGAAAGGAACCCGAGAGATAAATCTCAAAGAAAGTATTTTTATTTCATCTAAGCCGATCCTCTTGAATGCAAGAGACAGAAAATAAATAGAGTTCAACAATCTATATCCCTATCTTGCTAAACAAGAAATGGATTATTCTCCTAATTAAATAGCAAACAAATAAACTAGCATAAATGATTATGGTAATAAAATAATTAAATATTCTAAAGTCGAAGAGGATCGTATTTTGCTAGATACGCAAGCGCGATCTCGTCGCCATCATCCTCCCCCGGTTGAGGAGGCTTCGCCCTCGAATGCGGAGCGATCTCGTCGCCATCCGAAGTCTCATCTAGATAAGGCACCAAATGCGCAACGTTGAGCACGTCAGAAGTCCGAACATGCGACGGTAAACAAAGGCGATACGTATGAGGATTGATCTTCTCCACGATCGCAACCGGGCCAATCTTACGAACCGACAACTTGGAATACACGCTAGCTGAAAAACTGTTCGCCGGCAAGACCGCCCATACATAATCATCAACGTTAAACCCATAAACTGGCATTCGTGCTTCATCAACCTCCATGTCGGATCCATAATTCCTAAAACCAACAAAATCGACCAAAGTACTTGTTTTCCCACTAGTAGGACCAGCAAAATAATAATTGTCCTTCCTGTTGTCAACAAGTAAATTCCTAGGAAATGAACCAATTGCAAACTCATTTGAATAAGCACTCCCACTATGCCCAACAGTGCATAACCTGTACACCGCAGGCTCAACCCTCATTTGTTGCCCATCATTCATAAAGGGTTCACCACTAAAGCATTTGGAACCAACACCAAAAACATTGGAATTTCCACAACCCACTTGCTATTTTTTTCACCTCCAATATGTCCAGCCACCCGTAATTTGTACATCGCAGACTCACTATAGTCATCAAACCCACACAAACCACAACTACTCAGTCTGGGAACTGCAAGTTTTCTCCCAGTAGATGTTGTAGCAGGATTTGTAGCAGCGCCACCATTCACACAAGTCGTCACACCACCTCGTGTTTCCATAATGTAGGCATCCTCCACATGCAAAGGAACCTCGAGATCCTTCGGAAAACGAACATGCCGGTCGAGAGCACCCGCGTGGGCCAAGTCCTCGGATGCCTCTGCACATGTCAGCGGTGCACGAAAAGAGTCCTCCGACGAAACCCGAGGGGAAATATACGAACGGCGAAGAACCAAAGCACGACCGACATCTCCGTATACGTGTTCTTAAGTCGGTTCGGGCTCCTTGTCAAAAATTGGAGGATTGTCATATAAAGGATGCTCACTCTGATCACCTGAGTCCTCTGCAAATAAAGCCCGAACGCCGTCAGGTCGAGGACACGCCGACTGCCTGTGGCCCATCTCGCCACAAAAAAAAAACATCGGAGCCTGCCCGACTTCTGTGCGTTGTGCTGTGAACCAGTCGCGACACCAGAAGGACCTAAGCCCGCTGCCGCTGTCTGCAGTACCAGCATCCCCGTTACCACTAGGCCCAACCGCCATGGACTTTCCTATCGGCACAATTGCTTCACCTAGAGCACCCGTTCTCGCTGCCGGAAACAACGAAGAAGATGAGCGACGCGCGAGTTGCTATTCCACCAACACAGCCCGCTGATGGGCATCGGAAATAGAGTCTGGGCTGAAGAGGTTCAGCATATCTTGAATCGGTATCCGAAGCCCGCCAATGTAGCGCGAGACTAGCTGTTCCGGTGTCTCCCAAACATCGACCCGTGTGAGAAGATTGTAAAACTCTTCTATGTATTCGTCCACCGACCGAGCCCCTTGTCGTAAATTTTGCAAATTTTGATAAATTATACGAACATAGTTGAAGGGTAAGAACTCACGTTCAAGGTGTTTTCGGAACATGGACCAAGACGTGATTTTCGACTTGCCCAACCGATGCCGCGAACCCTTAACGTGCTGCCACCACACCGCCAGCAGCCCCACTCTTCTCTCCTCTAGCACTTCATTAAACTCCAAAATGGATTCAACCGATGCCATCCAGTCGAGGAATTCTACTGCGTCAAGCCCGCCCGTGAACTCGGGGATGTCGACACGGAAGGAGCCCTCCCGCCGCCTATCGCCATCCCTGTCCGCCACCTGGTCGCGTTGCCCAAACGGGTTGACATCCTCGTATGTCGCATCTGAATCCTCACCGTTGTTGGAGTGTGGCGGCGATTGAAATCGCTCGTCTCCTCCGAAGCCGCGACCCCCGCGACCTCCACGTTGTCCACCGCGACCGCCGGCCTGCACCCGGGGTCCATGGTTCGTCTGCTGGCCCTGTGCAATTGTATGAAGAGCCCGACGAATCATCCATCCCCGTCGAAAGATTTGCCATCTCGCGACCGATAGCCTGGAATTGCCAACCAAATCCCTCGGCTTGGCGAGTCAAAGACTCAATGGCGGCGTCGCGTCTGCCGTCGGCAGTCTCCCTTCGTGGGGCCATCTGAAATCGTCCCGGTCTCTGGATACCAACTGATGTAGCGCAGCGTTAAACGAAAGGAACCCGAGAGATAAATCTCAAAGAACGTTTTTTATTTCATCCAAGCCGATTCTCTTGAATGCAAGAGACAGAAAATAAATAGAGTCCAACAGTCTATATCACTATCTTGCTAAACAAGAAATGGATTATTCTCCTAATTAAATAGCAAACAAATAAACTAGCATAAATAACTATGGTAATAAAATAATTAAATATTCTAAAGTCGAAGAGGATCGTATTTTGCTAGATACGCAAGCGCGATCTCGTCGCCGTCAAGGTGCTCTAGAAATCACACTAAAACCAACAAGAATAAGGACTATAGGCGAGGGCAGATGCTCGAATCCTATAGCCTATTACAGCTCCGACCAAATCCATCAAAAACACAAACAAGAAGAAAAAGAAGACAACTGAACATAAGAACTCATCTGTTAATTCTCCTTGCACCAATTACTTGGTTCTGCTCGAGATGAATTCACTCCATTCGTGCCAAACATTCTTCACTATCAACCTTTCCGGCAGCCATTCCTCTCTAAACACCCATAAATTTCAGGCCTTCCACAACCACCAAAGAATATAAGTGGAAAGTTGGATACGAGCCTCAGAAGTCTCAGATTTGCCAAGCCTAGTAACTTGCCACAACCAGTCTTTGAATGTACCTGTTAGCTGCCTGCAGAAGTCCCACTCCAAAGCCGAAATTTTCCACACTTTAGCAGCTCTACTTGAAAAAGAGATCAGTATCCATGTACCTATGTGGCATCAACTTCAAGTAAGCCAATGATGATATTTGCATTGCTAAGGGTGAAGCATACACAAACAAGAAGAAGATAATCAGCTTGAAACCTAATCAAATAGAATAAGCAAAAAATACTCACGCAACGGCTTGAAAGAGGAGATACAGAGACAAGCCTATATAGTTGAAGGTGATAAGTACTCAATAACACAAACATAAGAATTGTTTTGATATTATTTTTTCTTTTCATGTACATGATTATGCCTAGCATTTTCATAACCTTTCCTCACCTGCTGTTCAAATAGTTAATCTGTTACTTTCTACTTGAAATAAATATAAGATGCATGTAGCCTATAGGTAGCTAAATTCACAATTTACACTGTAAGGGCCTAAGGGAAGAATAGGTTTCATGGCGTTTCTCAGTTGAACCTCTTTACGGGCCTTCATTTGCATTGTTTACGGAGAGAACAGAAAGCTATGTGAGATTTGCTATATTGGGGGCGTAACCAAGAGGTATGTCGCCCATAATTAGATTATATAGGAAATCAATATTTCCTAATAGATAAAACACTAAAAAAAACACAATGGAACTAGAAAATATATCAAGTTGCCATATACGATAGATAGTAGAGATTTTGAATGACCTGCCATAGATTTAGAAGTCGATACACAATAACAGGAGAGTACACGAACTAAACGGTACACACGTGAAGCAAAACATGAGATACAACCACAGAACTGAAATAGGACATCAAAACAGCTAAGGGAAAAAATCAAGACATAGTCAACCCGATTCCAAGAACTAATCCATCTCATCGTTTTTATTATCAGTGTTCAAAAAATGAGCAAAGCCGAACACAAACCAAGAGTTTGGTCTTTAACTAAAACTTCAAACAACATGGAGGACAAAACAACTACTGAAATGCACAATTAAAGTTTTAGTCTACTCCCCAGTTACCTTCAATCCAAATATTTACATCTCTGCCATTAGTTTTTCGAGCAAACCAAAATCCACTCTTTATCGTGCTTGCATAAGGAAGCGCAGGCAAATGCCGCATATATGAAATGGCAATAAAAAAATGTCTCATATTTCTAATCCTCATCATCATCACTTCTCACCCACCGATTATAATCAACTTTCTTTTTCCCCCTCTCCACAAAACCAGCGGAACCTTTTCTAGCCCCTCTAAATACAGCTTCAATCGGCTTTCCCCTTCTCAAAACCAAATTCATGAGACTAACGTGCTTATTCCTCATAACCATCAACGGGTGCTTTTCAATCAACAAATTCTTGATGTAAGCCTCCCGTAATACGACTGTCTGCGTACTCAATTTATTCGAGACATAAAAAATTCCGGGAAAATGTACCAAGGCCTTTTTCAGCCTCATCCGTCCGAACCCCAAAAAGTCCGCCAGACAAAAAAGATTGTCCCTTTCCGTCTTTTTCGACACAAACAGGTTCAAAACCTCGTGGATAAATCCAACCGTCCATTTTTCCGCCAGATCGCCACTTGGAAGCAAATGGGAAGCATCTTCATACGGGGAAATGTAGGGTAGATTCTGCCACTCGTCAACCCATTCTAAGACCCTTTTCTCCAAATCAAACCCTTTGGGTAAATTCATCGAGTACCTTATCTGCATTCCAATTTTGCCATCCTCCGCTTGCCTCCTTTGCATTTCTGACACCGCCAGATCATTGGGCCATGAGACCAGCTCCAAACCAAAAACGACGTCGCCTCTGGATTCACTGAAACCCATGTCGCAAATCTGAAAGTAGTCCGGGAATTCGAGCGTCAACGTCTTCAGATAATCGTGAGGCAGGCCTAGGTCGTATTTGAACATTTCGATCAAATGTAGGGGAAGCTTTCCAGCTCTCGCGAGCATGAGGAGCTTCGCGAGCCTCTGGGCTGCATCTTTTCGGTAATGGGAGATGGCGAGAGTTGAGGTTTCTTCGCGGTTGAGGGCGAGGGCTCGGGGGGTGAGCTTCACGTGGGGCAGGGGGTGCCTCGTTTGGGGCGGGAGGAAGGTTTTGAAAATCATGGGGTATTTCTGGATGAATTTGGCGGCGGAGGTTGGGAGGCGGAGATCGGGTTTTAACGGGGAGATGGTGGCGATGGGTAGGGTTTGGGTCGGGTGGGAGAGGATGAGGTGTTTTAGGGAGAGCAGCGGCTTGAGGTTCTTCTCTCTCTCCACGGCGGCGTCGAGGTGACGGTCTCGGACCCATTTAATTCTAGCGTTTACGAAGGTGCGGATATGGTGTCGGCGGTAAGAACAGCGGCGGAGGTGGTGGTGGCAGACGGTGGTGCGAGTGTGGAGTGGTGGCATTTTCTTTTGTTCTGTTTTCTTTAATGTTCAGTTCTGGTTATTTTATTTAATGGCTACGTATTCCGAAATAATTTGTGTTGTTCATGTTAACTTGTTTAATCTAAACGAAAAGTGTGTATATATATATATATATATATATATTTTTTTTCTCCAGCATAGTTTTTAAACCAACCCAGAAATCGACAGGACATCATGTTATCGATTAACCGCCGAGTCAATAGATCAATTGTTAAATCAGATAATTAAATTGAAAGGTTTTGAAGTTTTATATATGGTATTTTTATCATATGAATGTATCGAGATATAACATAAAAAGTGTTTGTATATAAATTTTGTACATCAAAGCGATGATAATATTGTACCTCGATATAAATATTTACTATATAAATATATATAATACTTCTTTATTTTTAAAATTAAAAAATAAAAAATATAGTGACCGGGTCAAACTGGGTTAACCCGGCCTGGTCGCTGCTCGGAATGACCGGGTTTGACCATGTCTGTTGTCACCCAGTCCAATGAAATCTCTAGGTCAACCGGGTCCCGAGTCCACCTGTTGGGCTTGTCCAGGTTGAATAACTATGCTTCCCAGTACACAAGGCAATGATAAAAATGAATTGTTATTCACGTTTCAGAATTTTAAAACAAATTTCAACGTCGCCAAAGGTCATGGCCTACCTAGTCGGCCGATCGCGACCTAGTGCGGCCGCGATCTTGGCCGGCGGCAGTCCGACTGGTTACGCCGGTCGGCCAGAAAAAAAGTACCTCATTGTCGAACATTTTCTTGTCGACAGTCACTTGGTTTCAGATAATTTACGATTTTCTAAGTTTTTTGAAAAAATATCAGGGGCAAAATGGTCCAGGGAGAGTGGGGTAGGTAGTAATAGTAACACCCTTTATATATTTTTATATAAAATTATTACAAATTAATCTTGCAATATTTTTGGATAAAACATATAAAAAAACCATTCATATAAAATATAAAATACAATTTATAGCTTTAGAATTGCTTAAGAACATGTTTAATTAAAAAAAAATGCATTCATTTATTAAAGACTCAAATAGAAATAAAAGTAATAATATTTAATGTCTCCTACATCTATACACACACACACACACAAACACAAACACAAACACACATACACACACACACATAATTGTAATATAACTGTATGCAAAGAATTTAATGCAAAAACCAATTTTTTCCAGTCATTTTTCAGCTAATATTGAAAAACAAACAAACAATTACATTTTGCATTAATCAAATAATTATATTATTTTATATTTTCTATTATATAATAACTACTACTAACTAAACACATAACATATAGTCCCACTAAATGTTATATGGAACTAAATGTTATTATTATGCCTTTTTCAGCTCATTTGGCATTTATTTTCTTAAAATTAGTTAATACCTTTTATGGCATAAACAAACTCCTTAAATTCCGTACACATGTGCCATAAAAATAATTTTAATATTTTTCATTGAATTAATTAATAATCATTCAATATTGCAAAAAATATACTATTGCAATTAATATAGTGATTTATATGTAAGTTGAATAGATTATATTTATATCCTCCACTGCTAATGGAATTTATAAAATGTGATATGATCATTATCTAACTTATGATGTAAAATATTATTTGCATATGTGAACATGCATCGAACACTAGTAACTATAACTATTAAGCGACGAGTTCCGGGCAAAATAATACTTGATACATTATAGGAAAAATTAATTTGAAGCTCAAGGCCTCCATGTTGGATGCTGGAAAGTTTTTCACGTGCGACTGTGTATGCACCCAACAAATAAATACCCAAACCTTCTAGCAGACAAAGACCAAAACACAAATCAATTCGTGTTTTTGACAGCTTCAAATGGACACAAAAGCCATAAAAGATGAGCTAAATATACACCTGCTAGCATGTTATGTCCAATCCAGCTCGTATACACAAACTGCAGATTAACATGTCAGTGGGTGGGTTTATCTTCCTCCAGAAACAAGTGAATTATAGATCTGATGACTTCATCATCTACCACAGCAGAGTTCTGCAAGAAAATTGAACATTTGAATGTGTGAAAAATCTGGTCGTTAAAGCATTTCCTTATTTGGGTATCGTGTGATCAATTTTTTTCTAAAAAACTAATACTTGAATGCCATGACGCAAGAATATTGATGGCATTACTTGGATGGAATAGAGTATAGACAGGAAATCGAAGTTTGGGCTTAGAAAATTCGACACAAAGAAAACATTAAGTAAATTGTCAATACAAAATCAACGTGCATGATGGATAATGCCTCAAATCTACAAGCTAATGGAAACTGTTTGTTTATAATATTATTCTATAACTGACCACTCTTTGACACCATTTCTTTATTTTCCAGACCATAGTTTCGCTAGCCTTATGATGGTTAGTTACCATCCAGAAACCAGTGTATAATAGTTTGAGATGGAATTAACTTATTAAATAAAAGTAGTTATTAGATAGTAATATGAGTACATAAAATTCAATTCTTTCAAAATTCACATATTGTGATAAATAGTAGCTGCTATGTGCGATTAACTTAAACTGTCCGCGAGGAATCCTGAAAAGTTGCAAATTTCTTGAAGTCTGATGGGGGCAAGTGAAGATTTTTAAAAGTTCAAGGGTTAACGGTGCTACATGCATATAGTTGAGTGGTGAAATGTCCGTTTATAATAATTTGCCTTTCAGGCCTT
>BKCP01005761.1:345351-376199 GCA_008636005.1 Striga asiatica | reverse complement strand
ATATATATATATATATATATATATATATATATATATATAAATAATATGCTAAAAGAGATTTATAATATCACTTAGTTGAAAAGAGATACCTGATGCTGAACATTTATTGAACCACCAAACAACAAAATAGAGTAGGGAGAAACAATAGTTGTGTCTCGCATGAACACTTTAGTTGTCTCAACCTGCAATTTCATTAAAACATATATAATTTCAGGTTTTGAAGTTGTTGGATAAGCGTTTAGACTGTGATATATAGAAATGGGTTGACAAGCACATTTATCAATTACTTTATCTTCTCGGAGTTGTTTTCTCCCTTCTCCTATTTTTTGTGCCATCAGTTTAACTCAACATTAATTCTGGTCAAATACCAACCACAATCGTCTAGGAGACTTCTGTCTCTGCTTATCAGTTTTCTCCCATACAAAACTCTAGATGATAGACCTAATCACATCAAGAATGCTTACTTGTGAATTCCTATAAGAAAATTACATTCTAAATATATTATGCACCACATCTTTATCATAGATCC
The DNA here is from genome assembly GCA_008636005.1 of Striga asiatica. Taxonomy (NCBI): domain Eukaryota; kingdom Viridiplantae; phylum Streptophyta; class Magnoliopsida; order Lamiales; family Orobanchaceae; genus Striga; species Striga asiatica. The sequence goes on along the minus strand of BKCP01005761.1, from coordinate 375,670 downwards.
AAGTCACTGCACACACAAAACCCCTTTTCCCAAGAACCGTTGCAGAATTATACAGAAGTAACTCCGCAAATACATTTTCAGATAACTTCTAGATTTACTATGAAACGTGCCCACCAAGGAAAGGACTGAAAGGGGAAAAACCCATAAAATCTATCGACAACTCCAACTTCGGACCTAGTTTTTGTGCCAAGTTGTGCGCAGTCAATGGTATATTCATTTTTTGATCCTTTTTCATTATTTCTTTGGTGGGATATTAGCATTTGTCAACAACTTTCATAATAACAGGCACAGACACGCAACATAATAGACAATTACAAACCGCCATACCTTTTCAAGAAAGACCAGAAATGGATACTTAAAAGTTTTCTGGCTGCTGTTAACAGAGGAGGGGTGTATGTGAACTTCTCTTTTACCATCATACCACACTGGACGAGCTCCACTATTATCTCCTTCAATGGCAGCAACATTAGGATACAGACCAGCGCAAAGTATTGCCTGCACATGTAGCTTGAGAATAAGTATATATGCAGAGGAATAACCTTCCCAAACAAGCAAGGAAGTTGAACAGGGGGTACAGACCAATGTATATTTATTATCTGCTTCTTCCCAGCTATTAGCTGATGAATGATGAACCATTAAGATGTATTTTTTACATTTTAGTTAAAACAGTCAATTCCAAATCCACCAATAAAGCAGACAGAGTTCTCCAGTAGATAATTGTTCTCTTCATGTGGCATGTAGGTCTTTACAAGAGATACGTTAAGTAAATTTTTAAGATTCCACCATTATATAAATTGATCATTACAGCACATATATTATCGTACAATTTAAGTCCAATTAAAGGAAACTGTACTCCAGTCAGAATATGCAGGCCCAACTGATATTGCACTTTCAAAAAGCTTTACAAGACATCAAAGGAAAAAATTTAAAGAAGAAAAAAACAGAAACAACCGACATCAGTGATAATGTCTAATCGCGGGTTAATTGTATCTTTATGAAATATCAAGTCCATGAGATGCTAAAAAATGCACTGGACAATACTGTCTTACCTTCACTACTGCAGAATGAGTCGAGTACTGATTGAATGGTTGTGAAGAATCTGAAAGACAATTATCAAGCTTTTCTTTCTTTTTCCACCCAAACTGCAAAAGAAATTCTAAATTAGTACAGACAAAAATCTAAAGCAGACAAGAAGTGCCGAAAGTAACATGTAAGTGTAATATGAAGCGTAAAATACACATATGAAATTAGGCACAAGAAGCATGAGAGCTAAGGGTAATTTGCAAATAATAGGTAACATTTTAGCTAAGTACAAGACACATTGAAAATTAATGAATTATATATCACAATCATTCATAAATATATAATCACGCATAGAATATCTTGGATATCTCAAACTTAATAAGCACCTGCTTCTTACTTTGATCACAATTCCACTTAATGAAATCATCCCAGTTCTTAATAAGATCTTTACAGTTCTGTTAAAAAAAATAACAATAATAATAATTAAAAAAAAAATATCTGGTAACAGGCAAATGGGATCACTATTTGACAGAATAAATTCAGTTGGCTAACAATTCTGGTAAATTTTGGTGGAGCAGAAAGAACAGTAACCAATCAATGGGACATCCCCTTGTTAAAGAGTTTTGCAAGCCCCTACCACAACATTCAGCTTTTATTTTTATTTGCCAGTGTGTGATGTGTCAACTAGAGACACATCAAAAGCTGATAGATTTGACTCATGAAAGATTATGTAACTAGAAAAGATATCAATTGAGAAACGATTCATGAAATATTGTAGAACTAGAGAAGATATACCTTAGGAATATTTATCAGCCCAATGTCAGCAAGCAATGTACCAAATTGTATTCTCATGTCCCTAGCATACACACATGCATGATCAATAAAAAATGGCAACGGTAACATAGTTATTATTAATTAGAAGTTGTACTTTAATTAAAAAAGTAAAAAGTATGTTAAAGATATAAATAAACAAGCAAATTGAATAACACAATCACAATACAGAAACTGAAGTTTATGTTCCCCCATATTAGTATGAACCATGGTAGCATCTACTTATGCAATCAAACACAGAGAACAGCAGGCATCATACCTTATCATGTACATAACAGAGCTACTTAAGAAATGGGAACTGCAAAACCTTTGGGCAGCTGTAACTCCATGCTGCAACAACAGAATTGTTTGTTTACATCAGAAACTGGAGCTTTATCCATCCCTCAACTAATGCAGAGACATAGTATAACCACAGAATATCATCAAAGCAGTTCTATTTCGTTACTGTAGACTAATGCAACTACACAATGAACAGTTAGTCTTACTATTACTATTGAGCTAATTCAAAACCATCTCGGATTTCCTATGTTCATGACTATGATTTCATAATTTCAGTTTTCCGGCACAAGACCCCTCACAAATGCAAACACTTCAACTCTTTCAGAGCGAGGATAATCTTTTCACATGGATGTTATGCTTTACATGATCTATTTCCAAAGCAATTAATGCTAGTTTAGTTGGAAGAAAACCACAGGAAAAGGTTCAAGTACTTCCGGAAAGGATAATTTGAGTACAGTCTGTACTTAAAGTAAACCTCAGGGAGAATAATGCAATTATTTCTATTTGTATTCATAGGTTAGTGTAATAAATGATTCATCCATCACATGTTCACTTACGAACATAATCAGCCTCGATCTCAAGTACTCCAGTTTCTCCATGTTAAGGTGTCAAATAAAAAAATGCTAGTAAAAGTTGTCACATCCCTAATGAAGAAGACATGCTGAATAATTCGAGTGTAATCACTGAGCATAATATTTGAACGCTAGAAAGCACATGCAATAACATCAGTGAATATCGTTTAAAAATACACAGTTTACATCTCATACAGTACTATTTCCCATCAACAAGGATACATCCCAAAATAGCCCAATTACTTTATAAAAAATGTGATTACTCAAATCCAAACTAAAGCAAACATTCTGGAATTGTGGAACAACAGGTTGGTCGAGTACAAGACAGCATACCACACTTAAGATTTTATCCCATTTCTGGTAAGCAATCATCATTACAAGATGATCAGACTGTCGGCTGTCATCAGATGCAAAGGTTGCATTAATGGATTGATCAGCCACCAGAGCTAATTTTGCTCGTTCAACACTTTCCCTCTGCATTGTGTATAATTTTATGACATTTGGCATCTCTATAAACAAAGTGAGAAAGCAACACGGTCTAATGTAAGCACCTCATCTTTTGGATACACAAACGGTGACTTGTAACTCAAGAATGCTGAAATAGTCAGAATTGGAGAGAGACAACCAAATATTGCTCCATATAACATCAACTGCACTTGAAAAAAAAAATATATTTTAAGCACTGAACTGAGAAATAATAGTTCTGTCCAATTAACGACTTTAAATATTGTTGCGTTTACAATAAACGACTATAAACCCCAGGAGTCGCACTGTCCAGTATATGGCAACCCCTGAAGATTAACATGTATTCTGCACGGATTTTTGTTGACTGCCATCAGGAGGTGAACATAAGCATTTGGTCACATTTCATCACAGACAGCTTGTTTAGACTATAATCAAACCTTTCTTTCTTCAATTCTATATAAGTTCTAGTCTAGCTTATAAAAATATAAATGATCCTCATTAATGTGCTTCTAGTGAAAAAGGAAAAAAAAGGTCTATAGATGACAGGATAAGCTGTTAAGTGAAGTATAAAAGAAATTTCATCGTGATTAGAAAGATAATTGTATTAAACATACCTTTCCAATCAGCACATCAACTGGGAGTTTAGCAAGATGATAACCAAGAGGTGTCAACTCTTCATTTCCTTCAATGGCACCAACCTATGGATGTGCTTCAATGAAAAAACATGGTTAACCTAAACTATCATTCCTTTGCAGCACAAACCATACCAAGTGATAGTTCAGTTCCGCAGAAAAGCAAAAGCGATACCTCATATAGAGAAGAAACTGCTGACACAATAGCATCTTCCCTAGGAGGCTCCAGGGCCTGAAAAGTATAAACAATAGATTAGCCAAGGTATAGGTTGCGGATTATGAATTTTGAATGTGGAATTATGCCTTAAAATCCATGTCTATCAAACAAACAACCAATAAAAGAATCTACCTTGGACAAAAATTGTTTTATCCCGCCAAGAGAAAGTAATTTCACTTGTAGACACAACTCCACTAGCGGCATTCGCATCATTTCAGGTATCTAAATAGCACACACACATTGGTGAAGTGTTACAGACAATGTACTGTCAGGCAAAACCTAATCATTTCTTTGCATGTCTTAATCAATTTATCAATTTTCTTTACCAATTCACTAGATACTCATTACCTGGTAGGAACGCATTAGCTTTTCATATCTGCAGCGTGTGTATAAACAAAAACAAATTCCTGGCTTCACGCGTCCAGCTCTTCCTCTTCGCTGTCTAGCATTTGCTTGAGATATCCAATCTTCAACCATGCTTGAAAGTTTCTAGAAGCAGCATTTTACGGGTCAAGGTACAAGTGCAAAGAACTTACATGCTAGATATTTGTAAAGCAAATGACAAGGATCTCAGTTCAACAGAAACTTTCTCTAACTCATACAATTGGCAGGCACAAAAGGACTAAAATTGGCTTCAGAAAGTGCAGTGAGGCGTGAGATTATTAGATTATCAACTGTTCACCTAATTCCCTTGCAAGATGCACACTTCCCAAAAACAAGTAGTGGAGGGGCAGCAGTGTCAGATCATAAATAAATTTCCATGCAGCAGTTAGGCCTAAGCACTTTTATATTAACTAGTAAAGTGCACGTGCGATGCACGTGATGACGAATGTTTTTTACCTATTAAATTTAGTAAGATAAATTAATTAAATTATTACACATATGATTGTAGGAACAAAATAAAATGTAGAATAAATAAATTTTTAATGCATTTTTTTAAATAACAAAATGATGCCGTAACATAAAAAGATTTAAATATCATATTACAACTCCAACAAATATATATGAAAAATGAGTTCCTAATAAGAAACAATAAATGACTAAATAAAGACATAATGTATACTGTAGATGCATGAGTTCTTTTATTTATTTATGTTAGATTCAAGAGTCATTTTCTTTCATTTTGATTTTGATGTTCTCATAAGAAACATTCATACTCGTTGAATTCTAATACATCAATAGTATTGAAAAATTCTTCTTAATTAATTTGATAAAACGTCTGTTTTATTCAACACTTAGAAATACGTTAGTCAAACATATAGTCAAACTTAATGATTGTATGATCATTATAAGGTATTTCTACTAACAGTTCATAAGTATCTTTGTGAAATAAACAATTGTAGCATTAAATTTCTTGATATTTGTGTCATTAAAATTCTTGATATTTCTTTTAATCACTGTATAAACTACTACATTTCTCTCCCCCTCTCTCTCTCTCTCTCTCTCTCTCTCCACATAGGCAAATTGGTACTTACCTCATGAGGTGGGAATGAATTTCATCTCTAACTAAAATTTGATTTTCCAATTCATGTACTTATCTGAAGATGTATTAAATTATTTTTTTTGAAATCATCACACATTATATGAAAATATATACTCTAAATAATTGCGCGTATGATCGAGCACAATACACAATTATGATTGTAAATATTCATATCAAAGAGTGACAACTTATTCAACATTCAAAAATATTTTGATTAGAATCAAACATTCTCTTTTCAGTGTTATTTATTTGGAAGAGAAATACCTTCCATATTCTTTCGGATTCGCAATATTTATGTGTCTAATAACATTTAATGCATTTATTGTCCAACTTTTTGTACCATAACTATTGCTTAAAAAAATCAAGATAAAGATCCGTTATTGATTCTTCAATAATAACAAAACAAAACAAAACAATGAGACAATATTGAGAAGCATATTATTTGTCAAAATATTTCAGATGTGAAGAATTTGAATTATACTATATTATGATACTCTTAGCCATCTGTTAACTTTGTTATTATGAAGTCATTATTAAAGTTTGTGGTCTATCTTATTATAATATCGAATCATTATTTATGAGAACCAATTTCTTATAGAGAACATATACTTAAATGATAACAGCAAAAAAGTAGTAATTTTAAAAGATTTTTGTTTCTTGATATTAGTATTCATACTTTTCTAAAAAAAATAGATTTTTGTTTCTTGATATTAGTGTTCATAATTTTCTAAAAAAATTCAGAATTTTTCTTTTCCTCATTGCATTACTATTATTTTACTTGTTTTTTTATTTTATTCACAAAAAATATTTTATTTGTTGAAATAATTAGAGAACATTTATATGCAATGCATTTTTTTAGGTGTTTGATATTAATAATATACTTGATAAAAATGTAGTTTTATATTGTTTATAAGATTAAAAAGTTTTAAATTTTTTTCCATGTTCTAATAAAATATTAAGTAACTAATTCATGTTTATATTCACAAAAAATACATTTTACAACCATTATGGTGTCCCCTTTCAAGCAATAATTGAATAACAGTTTAACATACAACCCATTTATTTTTTTCTCTTAATTCACATATTTAATATTGGTAATTTTTGTACATTTACATCTATTTGCACTTTTTTTAGTATAAATTTTTCAAATCTATGTCAGAAAAATATACCACAAGTTGATCTAATGTCATTTTATAATTAATAATATTGATTTAACAGGAATCTATAATTATTTTACAAGATTTTTTTAGGTCTATTTATTACTTTAAATTGCTATTGATAAATATATATATATATGTTATTTTATATCGATAGAAATAATTATATTATTTTTATTTTATTTCCAAAACATTGGTAAAATCAAATATCATGGGAAAGAAATGATGTGATATATTACATATAAAAGGGTAACAAAAAAAAATTAAGTATTTCAAATTAAAAAATAATGGTAAAGATTAACTAATTTTTTAACTAAAAAATTATGGCTAACATACCGATTTCTAAGACAAAAAAATAAATATATTTTACATTTATCCTTCGCTAGCTCCAATTGATATAGGACATTTATTAATTTTATCAGTTTTTTACTTTTTGGTGGAATGTGAGTTATAAACTTTCTTGTTGTGTAGTTTTACCTTTTTATTACGTAGAACATCATTCTTACATCTTGTTTAGTATTAATATTACCTTTTCAGTAGAACATCATTCTGACCTCTTCTTTAATTATTATAATACTAATAAAATATTTAATGACTTTTCAACTTAGATGTATCTTTTTTTTTAAATTACTAATTATCATAAATTAAATATGTTATATTTTGTATCACTATCAACAATTTTCAAAACAATTAACTGAACACAATATTATATATAGTGCAAAAAAAATTTTTAGTTTGATTTGGAGTCATAAAAATGATGAAATTCCAATGAAAACATATTACAGCGGAATTTCAACAACAGTTCAAACGAATATTTCAACGTTACTATTCTCGTTTAAATTTTTCAATGAAAATTTTAACAAAAATATTTTGTTGCAATCATGTGCAGATCCATGTTTGTCCAATAGTCCCGAAACAGGCCTCATCCCAAAACAAGTAGCATAAAATATCTAACAAACATTATGGGAAGAATTTTTATAATTTTAGCCATGTCCTCTATTTAGAAAATAAAATTAAAAGAATAAAGACAAATAATGAATTAATTTACGGTTCAACCAATTATAATTAATTTCAACTCATAGCGTTATTAAAGTTATAACATCAAAGCAGTATTCCAACTAAAGAAAATATGATATTTATCAAAGTTTACAATTTTAAGCTTTATTTCTCTCTTTTCTTTTTATTCTTGATGATATCTCATTATCTCTCTTTTGCGACATAATTTTTATCTAATTTTAAAAAGTATATTTTATGTCTTTTAAGTGTATGTAGAATTCTAGTTATATATTCATAATTTATACATTCATCTATTATATTGTCGAGTCAACTATACTACAACATAAAATTTTTGTTCATAATTTTTTTTTGAAAAATGTATTATTTTTTGGTGATTTTCTTATGTCGTATTGAGAAAAAATATGCTATTTTTAAATATTATTGAAGTTATTGTGATTGTATTGATGTGTTAAAAAAAAATAATACATATGAGAAAGTTGACAAATTATGAAAATTATACTTTATTAATTGTAATGACATTATGTTATTTTGATGCTATACTTTTTGTATTAATTAAATAGTGCTCTTAACATGAAATTATTTTGGATTCGCCATTGCAACTATTTTTTTAATGGAACTTTCATTGTTTTTCCCAATTTCAGTGACAATTTTTTTAATGCTTGAAATATGGCCGGAAAAAAAATCCAACATAAATTCACACAAAAATAAATATTAGTAATTGAGATATTAAATCTACAAAAATTTCAATGTAATTTAATTTAATCCCCATTGGAATAGCCCGTGAATCTTTTCAATAGAAGCTATACCAATGAAATATCTGTTGGTATTTTCTGCGGAATACCTTACTGTTCGATTTTTCATTATAATATGAAATTTTTGAATTCTTTCATAATCATTAAAATTTTTATGTAGTAATTTTTTTATTTATTAATTGTGTTTATAATTTTTCTTTTAAAAATATATTAAAACATCTACTTTTTAGTCCATATAATTTTCTTACAAGTCACTCGTTATGTTATGCGTAGATTACCTATTAATTTTTCAATTGAATTACTTTCCCTACATATTAATGAAAAGAAGTATTGTTTTATATATGCAATATGATATTTATATATTATATTAAAAAAGCTAATAACAAATAAAAAAATTATTTAAAATTACAATAATCAATTTATTTTTAAAAAAAAATTAAAAGCTATAACCTACATGTATTAAAGTACAAATAACTATTATCAATAACCTAAAACTTACACCTATAACTAATAAGCACAAAAAATTAACAATCGTTTAAGCTCATTTAAATTGATATGTGCAAGTTTTAAAAGTTTTACATTTATACTTATTAATTATAAAATTTTTATTTATTACTTTTTGCATATGTATTAGTAAGTATTACAACTTAATTATATTTTTTAAATTATGTATCACATTTAATATTTTCTTACTTTATATTGCTTTTTCATATATATAACTTTTTTTGGTCATATGTCTTATTATATCCATTATAGTTGTACATCTTTATATTATATTATGTATAATTACAATTTTCTCATTAATATTATTATCAAATATTAAACAACAGATATTTTGTACATTTTTTTTTAATAAAGTTGCTTTATTGTAATAATACATATTAATTGATAGGTGAGTAATGGTACTATATCGATATAAATTCTTGGTAAAAATTAGTTAATTTCAACGTATAAAGGCATATCATAATTCTCTATATATTTTTAATTAATGATGGATAAAAATACAAATCACTATTGTCTATCATATAAAACTTACACTTAGAATTAATAAGAGGAAAAAATTAACAAGCGTTTAATAATACCTGAATTGCGTTAAGAAATTGAATCCACCAAAAAGCCCATATTAACTCTCTTAATTCCTCTAGTAGTGACTCAACTCGTTACATCGATATTTATTAACTATAACATTTTATTGTTACTTTATAATATTTATTAATAAGTATTACAACTTAAACGGATTTTTAATACTATTTATCAAATTTAATACTTTTTTCCTTTATATTGTTATTTATATGTTTATATATATGTGTGTGTGTGTGTGTGTGTATATATATATAACTTTTATATTTGTTAAAAAAGTGCATAAAATTAAATATAGAACCTTTTGGGTCATATGTCTTATTATATATCAATTAATTATACGTAGTTCTATTTTATTATATATAATTAAATTTTTCTCATTCATTACATGAAAATAAATAGACTGGGTTTTTAGTATTATATATTTTCATACAATTATTCTAACCTTATTTTAAGCAAAGAAATTGGGTTGATTAGAAGTTTAGATTGCAAAATAATCATTCAACAATTAATCTCTCATACTATTACAAAAATTATTAAACCTCATACTATTACAAAAATTATTACTTGTTATAGGTTATTTTGAAAGAAAAAAAATGTTTTTATACTTTATGGTCTTTATGAGGACAACATAATGGGTTTCAATAATTTTACTTATAGTTATTAATAATAAATGACTAATGGTGACATATGATATAATTATTGGTAAAAAAATAATTAATTTTCAGGCATATCATGATTCTTTAGATATCTTAATTAATTCATAGATAATTGTATGATTAAAATAAAATCATGCTGCTCAACTAATATCCCATTCGACATGAAAAAAATTAGATCGGGTTTTAGTATTATATAATTTCATAAAATTATTCTAATCTTATTTACGTAAAGAAATTGAGTAGATTAGAAGTTTAGGTTGTAAAATAATTATTCAAAAATTTATCTCTCATATTATTACACAATTTATTCTTTTTTTATACTAATATCCCATTCGACATGAAAAAAATTGGATCGGGTTTTAGTTTTATATAATTTCATAAAATTATTCTAATCTTATTTTACGTAAAGAAATTGAGTAGATTAGAAGTTTAGGTTGCAAAATAATTATTCAAAAATTTATCTCTCATATTATTATACAATTTATTCTTTTTTTTATACGTTATTTTGAAAAAAAAATATTTTTATAGTTTGTGGTCGTTATGAGGACAAACAACATCGATTGTAAATATTTTACTTATGGTTATTAGTAAACTTGTAAAATTAAATAAATATTGTTGAAACAGTTATCTTACTTGATAAGATACTTACGGTTAAATAAACCCTTAAATTTTATTTTGAAAATCATAAAAGTATTTAAGAATCTTGAATAATATCAATAAATAAAATATTTTATATATAAAATTTTGAATTATAATCGTTTATAGATCGCTCAACTTGAAAATCAATTAATCAAATGAAATAATAATAATAATTAAAGTGTCATGAACATTTTTTATTAATAATTGAATGAAAAATTCATATATTTTAAGTGTTAATAATTAAAAAATTACGCAACTTGATTTTAATCACCTAATGGTCACATGAAGATTCGTTAAATCTATTTTATTTAATTAAATATTAGTGATTAACTAAAAATATAAGATTTTGAAGAGTATTAGTGTATTATTAATTTGCCATTAAAAATAAGTCAAAGTAAGAATTTTTTTAGGTAGTTCATTTATTAATTAAAATATAAAATAAGATGAGTATTATTGTATTACTAATTTGCCATTAAAAATATGTCAAAGTAAGGGTTTTTTAGGCAGATCATTATTTTTACAAAATCACTCGTCCTTTTATATTAGTATAGATATAGATAACCCAACTAAAATGCAAGATCCTCAGAAAAATAATAAAAACCCTAGATTAATAATTTGAGTTTTGCAGGAGTCTTTAGAGCACAATATCTTTTGTCCTAGTGGGCAAAAATTGACTGACACAAATTTGTTAATCCATTAGAATGACTTTGCATGTTCTATCTCTGAATTTTTCTTCCTCCATACCTACATGCAAAGGTATCCATATAACTCCAAGAGCTGAGAAAATGGTATAGAAAATTTAAGTGAAATGTTCCCTGTCAAATTCAGCAAGTTTAATATTCTACAAATGAACTGAACCCCAGAAATCACCATCATACACTACTATATTTTAATTTTCTACTGTAGCCCAAGAAAAATCAACACAAACCTTGTGTGGATTATAACGGTTCTCCTTATGCTTTCCACTGTCTACCACATATACGACATCATCAATGGTTATACTTGTTTCTGCAATATTTGTGGCAACTATAACCTGTCACACATAACCATAAAAGGAGGTAAAGGTAGTTATAAGAAGAAAGAAAGCATAAACAAAGAGATCAAACCATCAACACCAAATATCTCTATTTTCTGCAGTTTCTGGTTAAAAAAAATTGTCTTGCTATTGACAAGATAAAATGATTTGCCCAATCCTTTAACAAACTATCAATCGGGCTTGTCAGGGTCCGAGGGGTGTCAGCTTGTTAGACTCAAATGATACCCGCTTCCATTAATTTGTGGTTAATGTTTTTTGCTGATAAGAAAATAGGGCCGTTAATGCACTTAAAAAAGTTTGAAATGTACTTGCCAAGCACATAGATGATGACCACTGCAACTAGATTCAAAGCTTTTGAATTACCTCATGGAATCACTTACAATAAAGAAAGAATATCTTTCTAGTGCCAGTAGTGTATATCTATTTCATATACTTGAACAAAAGCTTATTACTATTTTATGCATGACAGTCTGCATCATAATATATTATATGAGATTAATTATGGAATCCTTAACACAAACTAGAAGTCCCTTCTTACAATTCATCCATCATGATACCTACCCAAAGTAAAAAGGCTGTACTCTTATTAGTCAAAACATAATATTTGTTTGCATAATACAATGAAGTTAAGTTGGATAAACCATAAACTACATGGCAGATACAGCGTGGGGTTTGTAAAGTGTAATAAGGTCAATGGTTGTTTCCATGATTGCTACCTGCATATTTAAAATCTCTACCACCATTTATGGTTTTAAGTTATTCTGTTTTATCTAAGCATCAGCCATGACAGCCTAATATTTATCTGCAAAATGCACTACCAGAGGATAATGCATGAAATACACTTCCTAAAACCTACAATCAATAATTCTAACAATGTAGATATGATGGTACCACAGGCTAGATTTGAGTAGAACCTCCTGATTTTGGTGAAAGACCATCAGAGTACTTGAGTATTTAGATAACTGAGAGTTCATACCATTTAATCTGGAAACAGACCTTGATTCTATGTCGATATCATGCAAATTTGAGATGCAACTTACAAAACGGACCTATACAAAATGAGCTCAAAAGTCTACTGACTAAGAAATTCCAGAAAGACATCAAAGACAACAGATAAAGTATCAACCTTGAAGGTGAAGGTACATGCTCTACAAATTCGAAATGAGCTAACACTACCAGCCGAGTGAATCAAGATGTAAAGAGGAAAAAAACTCACCTTGCGTATGTTATCAGGAGGTTTCTGAAACACCTTCTTCTGATCCTCAGGAGCTATAGATGAATGTAAAGATAGAAGCCAGTCAGATGACTGCCCACCAAATCTATGAGAAGCAGAAAGTTTGTCTAGTAGCAAATTGATTTCTGCTACTCCCTGTCATATGGTAAATGTAACACCAAAAAATACCAGGTAGGTTAATAAAAATAGTACGAAGGCAGATGAAATGACAAACTCTATGGAAGTGCACGAATATCCCTACCGGTAAGAATACCAGTATGGCTCCTTCAGCATAAGACTCATCAATATGGTGTACCAGGTCCTCAAGAAGATCATAATCAATATTATCTTCATTCAGTCTTTTCTGTGATGGTCATCCAAAATTAATTCCAAAACTATGTATCAGAAAATGTAATGCACAAAAAATAGACTACGCATACCAAATTTTGACGAGTTTGCTCACTGTAATCCAGATAATCACTTTCAACATAATAAGGATTAATAATTTCCTCAGAAAGTATGGATTCGTCACCCCAACCAGATAAGACAAGATTTTTCTTTCCTCTCTTGTTGCCAACAGGGGCATTCTGCAAAGTTCAATGTTAGCAAGAAATTATATAAAACGAAATTTAATGTACAAACATGTCTAGAGTTACACATAAAGAGAAAAGCTAGAACATGAGAAATCATTTATAAAATGATTTTCAAAAAATTAATTTGATTTTCATATATTTTGACGTAGTTAACATTTTCTCTTTTTCTTTTCTCAGTTTTAAAATAAGAAAACTTCTGATGGGTTTCCATTAGGAACAAACTCCACACTGTGCCTTCCCTAACAATTTAACGAGACATTGTGGTTGTAAGTATATGCATTCAGAAACATTTCTTTGCAGCCCTTCTTTAGCAGTCAAGAAATATCTCTTATTTACATGTTTATGTTCTTCAGCTTGACAACATTGCAACTAAATTTGTACCTTCTCCACACCAGACATTCCATAGTTTATAGATGCTGGAGAATCTGAAGCAAGGCGGTAGTGCAGCTTTTCATGTATATCCTCAAGAAACTGAGTTGATACAGGGTGTGTTCGACCTTTAGCAGTAACCACAGGACAATTTCCAAAGTACTGTGAAAACATGTGGGAATCCACAGTTGCAGACCTACATCACAACCACGATTGCGGACAACCCTTTCAGAAGGATTATTTGTATCCTAAAAACACAGAGCAAGAAAAATATTCACAATAAAACAGGAGAGATTTCATACATAAGAATAACTTTCAACTTTGATCTGCCGCTTGTACTTTGCTTCTCAATTATGTTCTTCAGAACAATGAGCAAAAAATCCCCCTGTTACAACATGAATATGCAAAATCAGTTTATTTTCATGGTAACACTTTTCCGAATTCTTAAGGTTACCAAGAAATATCACAAATACGAACAAGCAATTTCTAGAAGACATTCCAACGTGTTCTTTGCTACAAAAGTTATTGTCTAACTGTACGCCTAACCTCCTGCTTTATCTCAAAAATGTGGTTCTCTGCTGATGTCAGTATTTTGATTTCATCATGAGAATAAATATAAACATGAAGTTGAAGTAAAGTGAGCAAACAAAAAACAATGGAAAGCCTTCCAGAAAATTCTACACCCGACATAATAACAGACCAATGTAATTAAGTGATTAAAATTTTCCAATAGTAAAAAGTGTAGATAATAGAATTTAGGACTTTACTCGATTAAACAATACCTACGAAGTTCCTGTATCCATAACCAGAATTTTTTAGGTCCATAACCAGAATTTTTTAAGTGGTACATAGTAAAATTACAATTTTATTTACTTTCTTAGTTCCATAATTAAATAATGGGAAAATAGCTATTTTCACTTATGAAAAGATATTAAGTCTTTTGCCAGCTGACAAGTTAACTTTTTCACCTAAGTTTGAAGGGCTTAATACATACTTGTGCGTCGAAAGAAGAGGTTATTCAATACTCAGACGCAAATCTTCCTCTATAGCATTTGATATTCATCTTCTTGGTCCCATCTCTCAATGCTGACCTGACATCTAATTGCTCTGGGGGAATGCCCATGTGATATTAGTTAACCCTCCATCCTTTACTCTTGGTACTGTTAAGTATATAAACCCAGCTCATATATACTAAAGGCCCTAAGTCTATATATATAGGCATCTTCATAAGTGAATGCATAAAATTGTCCAAAATCCTAAGGCTTGTAACATGGTATCACAGCCACACAAATATTTTTTTTTTTTTTTCGATCTCACCGCCCACACTGGTCCACTCGCCGCTTCGGGATTGACTATCTGTCCAAGTTTCACTGTTGGAATCCACTCGTCTAAGACACATGTCGGCCATCACACGTGTCAGAACGTGAGAGCTTGTGGCTGGCTGGAATTTTTTCGGCGATCGTCCATGTGTTTGACTTTCTGAGAGCTTGTTGCTAATATTTTCAGTTTTGTAATTCGAGAGATTTTGGTGTCCGTTTTGCCCCTTTTTCATATTCGTCAATTGTCGGAGTTATGGTTTGTATACTCTATGCCATCTCGGAACTCGTCAATTTTAGTTTTTGGTAGTCCCGTCTGTCGTGGTCCTCGCTGCCCACCGCCTCTCCTGTCAATGCTCGCGGCTCGGATGTACATGCTATGTGTTGCTTGCTCCTCGTGAGCGCAATAAATTGACTGCCAGTCGTCTTTTTGGAGTATAGTCCTGGGTTATCGATGTTGTGATTCTTCTGCTCGTCGCACGCGTATATCTCGTGATGTAACCTTTGTCTAGGATTGTCCTTTCTTTTATAATCCTTCCACACACCCTCATCTTCTTCTTCACAGTCTACGTCATTCTTATGTTTTCCTCCTACTATTTCCTATCTTAATGATGATGTCCTCCCTCTTCACCATCTCTCTTAGTCCCAACCTCTCATGAACCTCTCATGATGAGCCTCCACCACCCATCTCTGACGAGCCTCCCTCATATAAACCACCTATCACAGGTCTATACCAGTCGTCCAATAGGTCACACAACGCTTCCGCCTCGTTCTCAGCTAGTCTTGTGTATTCTAATTTGTCACATGCTATTTCTGGAGTCTCAAGTTGGTTAGAGATATAATCTATGTGACCGTGCTACTATTGAGCCTCCTGACAGGTTGGGTTTTCCACGTGTGAGTGCTATTGTTGATTATCAGGAAGCTTAGCGTATTCCGGAGTGGCAACTTGATATGTCTGAAGAGCTTGCTGCACTTAATCGTACTGGCACTTGGGATTTTGTTCCGTTACCGTCGCATCCCGTACCTATCACCTGTAAGTGGGTCTTTAAGAATAATACGAAGTCGGATGGTTCCATTGAAGTCGGACGGAATTATGATGAAACCTTTGCTCGCATTCCTCACATGAACACTGTCCGTACTCTGGTTGCGGTGGGTGCTACTCGTTCTTGGACCATATCTCAGATGATGTGAAGAATGTTTTTCTTTATGGTGATATGCACGAGGAAGTTTATATGCTGCCACCACCAGGCGTTGATACCCCCTCTAGACATGTTTGTCGTCTTCGTCGCGCCTAATATGGTCTCAAACAGGCTTCATGTGCTTGGTTTGAGCACTTTACCTCAGTCATACGGGCTGCCGATTTTTACCCTAGTGATCATGATCCGGCCATGTTTATTCATCTGGACGAATTCTACTCCTTTTATATAACGAATTCTACTCCTTTTATATATTGATGATATGTTGATTACGGGAGATGATGCTAACCATATTTCTTATGTCAACAAAGAACTTGGTCAGTAATTTCAAATGTCCGAATTGGGTCCTCTTAGCTACTTCTTGGGCATTGAGGTGATGCACTCTGACTCGGGGCTATTACTTTCCTCAGACAAATAAATACAAGATCTTCTTGTTCGTTCTGGTATTACTGATAGTCGGACAATGAAATCACCTGTGGATCTTCACTTGTTGCTTCGTCGTACTGATGGTACGCCTCTTGAGGATCTCTCTCGATATATTTTGGGCAGTCTTATTGTGGCCAGTCTAGTTTATCTTATTGTTACCAGGCCTAACATTGCTCATGTTGTTCATATATTGAGTCAGTATGTGAGTGCACCGACTTCAGTTCATTTTTTACATTTGCTTCGTGTGATACAGTATTTAGGGGCACATCATCTCATGTTTGTTTTATGCTCGTGATAGTCCACTTTAGCTTCATGCTTACTCAGACTCTACTTGGGCAAGTAATCCAACAAATCGGTATTCTGTTATTTCATTTTTCTTGGTTCTTCTCCTCTTACATGGAAGTAGAAGCAGGCTAATATATAGCGCTCTAGCACACAGAGGCAACTTCGAGCACTTGCCACTACCACATCAGAAATTATATTATATAGCTTCCATAGAGCTGATTTTGGTATTTCATGTGATGCTCATAAACCTCTTCTTTGTGATAATACTGGAGCTATACAAATTGCCAATAATCTTGTGACACATGAGCTTACAAAACATATTGGTGACAATACTTCATTTACTAGGTCTCATTGTCAACAGAAAACAAATGTTATTCAATATGTGTCATAAGAATTGCCACTTGCAATTTTTTTTTTCACCAAAGCACAAACTAGAGAACATCATTCGCCTTCACTTTCTCAAATTCATGCTTCTGACCTCCACCTCCACAGAGTTTCAAGGGGAATGTTAAAGTATATTATAGGCACTCAACTCATAATTGGCGAACTTGGAGATTACCAAACTGTTCAGAAAACTGAACCGAATTCATCTCGAACCGAAAAATATCCGTTGACCGTTTAACTATCTCCAAACCGTCCAAAAATTTTTTTGGTACAGTTCTGGAGATTCATGAAATATTCGTAGCGAGAACCGAACTAAACCGAACGAAAAATAACCGTACCAAACCGAGTAGCCGAACAAGAATCGATTCCAATTCATAAAGTCCATATACATATAATATTTATCTTATGTTTTTTTCTTCATCTTTGTACATAATTGTATTTAAAATTGAATTGCAGATAAATCCATATGCATTATATCTAAGTCCATAAAACTACCATTAATTATATTTAAAATTGAGTTGCGATTAAACATCCACTATTGCATTTTAATAGAATTTAATGATTGAAAAAATATTATTTCATTTTGGTATTGCATATGAGACATTATTAAATCTAAGATCTCATTTTCGAATCAATCTTTTAAAAGAAAATTAAATTAATTTACTCTAAATTAATTTACTCTTCCTATCACAAAATTTGGTATCCAACATTTCAAATATTTTATTAAGAAAATTACTAGTTATAACTTAATCAAATTTAATATCAAATGTTTGAAAACCGACATTTATGAAGTAAGTCTTTCAAAAAACTTGGAGAGAGAATTATTTATTTAAAGGTGATATATTTTAAAAGAAAAATAAATTGATAGATATGTACTATATGCATGTCTTACAATATCGAAAGAGAATAATTTATTCGGACATAATATAGTTTCAAAATGTCCTTTTATTTAATAAGTAACTATCTTAATGCGTACGTCTTCTCACTTGCAGATATTTTGGCATATAAATGATTAGCATAGAAATCTTTCAAATTAAATTATATTTTGAATTAATGATATTTTGCAACTAAAAGATATTCATCACTCTTTGTTATGAAATAAAAAATATTTTAGTCACCAACACTTATTATGTACGTCCTATCACGCTTTTTTAATGGTACGTTTTATGCAATTGAGAGGTTTGTGATTCTGTTTCATCCATGATATGTACCATCCAGCATTAATTACAAGATTTTTTTTTTATTTTTTATTAAAAAAAATGAAAATCTCCGATTCGTACCGAACCGACCCATTACACTCGAGTCTCCGAACCGAATTGAAATTTATTAGAACCAATTCGATTCAGTTTTGTTCAGTTCGGAACGGAGATTTATTAGAATCGGTTCGGTTTTGAAGATCCAATTTTTTTGGGATCTCCGAAGTTCTTTTCGGTTCCGGAGATTTCTAAATCTCCAAACCAAACTGACTCGTGCTCAGCCCTAATTCGCATAACTCTTCACACTTTCTAGGGGTGAAAAGGTTAAAGTACGAAGGCATTGTGTGATGAATATGCAACAATTATGTGTGGATATGCGACACTTATGTTGTCCATTCGCACTTGGGTGAAAAAGTTAAATTGTCAGCAGGCGGAGTGAAAAACTTAATATATTTTTAGTGGGGTGAAAATGATGCACGCACTTAAATAACTCTCATACATTATGTTTGTTCGACATCGAGTACTTATTGTGCTGTTAGTGTATAGTTGTGGGTTGGGCGCCCTTTGACCTAGTTTCTGGGAATGAGTTCTATCCCAGCCCATTTATCAAACAGAATGGCATAACTTCAAAAGAAACTGATAGGGTGCATTCTTATATTCTTTCAAATTTACCATATAAACATACCAGCCCCAAAGAACACTAAAAGTAATCTATCAATCACATAAATTGTGTACATTCGAAAAGTGCATTTAAGATGCATTTCTGAAGTCAGGAAAGCAAATTCATCTATCTTATATTTGACTGAACATGGCATATGTCATGCCCTATTCGTATGAATAATGTGCAATTGTTACAGAAAGACAACTGTGTAAAAATTTTCCAGTTGATGTGGGAGAAAGCAAGGAATCCCAGGACAGGCTAGATTAATGAAATTTGGACTAACCAGAAGAGACCGCTCGTGCACTTCATCAACTATCACATGACTAATGTCCGCCAAGTCTTTGTTTCCCTGCAGATTCATGCCAGAATAAGGAAAAAGACTAATGAATGATCTTCTATTTTCATGCCAATTTGACCTCCATCTTTATGCAGACAACTAAAACTCCCACGGGAGTACATATAATACTCTGCAAGGTCTATAATCTGTAAAATAGTAAGCTTACCGATATCATCCTCAGAAGTATGCCAGTTGTACAAAAGAGAAGCTTCGTTCGTTCATTCCTAAACCAGAAAGCATACATAAAAAGAAGCAAACCTAAGCCAACATTCGCAACAATTTGGTGAAAAAATAATAGCTTCAGCAATAATACACACTATCAGAAGGACAACGTAAGTATATTAGGCATGTGAGTCACCATCACCATGAACCGCAAAGAATATACATTCACTTATTGAATGGCATCACAATTTGAGAGTTCTCCATACAAAATCAAACATAATCTACCAGAAACACTATACGCCAGGTGTAATAGGTACAGATAACGTGAAGATCCTTTGATAAAATACCTTTAGATTCCAGTTGGATGACATTTTAAGGAAACAACGCATATTTTGACAAAAACAATTATCTCATCACAATCCAAATGTAACCTTAGCGAACCAACTCGCAAACTTTGTTCATTTAGCATGCGATCAAGTTTGAGATAATTTTAACATGGCTTGACACAGAGCACAAACTTCATGAAAGTGTATGTAGGCATATTGTGCATCTTTCTCAGCATTTCAATGCTAAAATTACACAACCAACTAAACATGCAAGATGAGTGTACAAGTTATTAGCATTGCCACTCCATTCCGTACAGATTTGCCACGAAGTGATAGTGATAATAAAATTTCATTAAAGCCTTATCGAGTCAATATTATGAATCTCATTAAGAAGCAGTGAGTCGCATCTTATAAAAGAAGCATGTCACTTCTAATAAAAATAAAAACACCAGGAAATTCCCAATTATTAAAAAAAGAAAAAGAAAAAAAATGGAGTGAAAAACTATTACAATTCCAAAAATGATGAATGTATACATAAATAAATAGGACTGAACCACCTTGCACTGTCTAGACGGACTTGATAACCAACCAAAGAATTGTTTGATCCTGGAGATGATTCACAACGCTCATCAGCAACTCTTTCAGCAACAGAAATGGCCTGTAGAAAAGACAATTAAACAACATCAGGCATAACCATTTCATGCCAAACAAACTCTAAATAGTAAATATGATATAAATTGATCCCAAAGCGAATTATGATTAATAACCCAAGGAAGTTCCTGAAATTGATGATTTTGCTACTTGAGATCATTCAGCAATCATATACACATATGCACGGGTGCATGCGCATGCACACACACACAGAGAGATGAACAAAGAATATTTTAAGTTATACAGCTAACCGCAATTCTCCTTGGCTGAGTGCAAATAATATTACAGCGACCACCACATCCTTCTTCGATCATGTTATCTAATATGTACTGTGGGACCTACATAACCATCACAAGGACAGAAAAGCCAGATAATATTCCAAAAGGTAACAAAGTATTAGAGCTGAAAATAAGAACTTTACAATTTGCATAAGAAGGCAAAATAGAATGACTGAAACCTGAGTAGTCTTTCCACAGCCTGTCTCTCCAGAAATTACCACAACATTATTTTCATCAAGTAAATGTAAAATGTCATCTTTCAACTCAGCGATTGGGAGGGTAGATCTGGACTGCAACATGTCCTACTCGGAAGAAAAAAGATGTCACATCATTTAAGCAAACATAAGTATGTATGGGATCGAAGTAATATTGATATTTTCAAAATGATCTGTGTATGTTTCTTTGAACTTGCAGATTTTGAAGGACTTGGAAATTTATTTTCTTATTTAGATATAGTGTAACAGTAGCACCTGTAATGCTATTTTATTTTTTTGTCCCTGCAATAAAGCTTACATATATAATTATTCAGAACTTCCAAGTGCCTTAATTTTAGAAATTATTGATCAATGAATATACAATTTGATCTACAACTATCTCAGTTTTTGTGTAGAGTCGCATGTATGGCCCTGTAATTTGTAAGGAAGACTAGTCACTAAGAACCAGAGGCTCTTGATGTGTTTTACATACAAATGTCCCAGTTCATCTCCAATTATCTCACATAATTGCTATGCAGGGACGACCAACCTTGTATTTCTTCATTTCCTTCTTACGCTCTTGTTCTTTCTTTAGATAAATGTTTTCAGCATTCACATTTCTTCGCACACCTGCAAACAAGTAATGTGCCTCTAAAGAAGGATCCAGAAAGGATATTCAAAATCTAAAAGATAGCTCTGAATAAGTGCAAGAAATCTGATTTGACAAAATCCAGCAATATAAATTTGGGATCAGCATGTCACAGAAGTTAAAGAAAGGAAGTGCAAGAATATGTAAATTTTTATCTGAGAGCATGCACTAAGCTGAATGGACTTGTGCTGCATCACACAATTCCTTTTCATTTATTTGATTATGACCTCTCTTCCCTTGATTAATGCTGAAGAACACAGGAACATGAAAAGAAAGAAGTATGGTAAGGAAAGAAATAAATTTAACGTACTCTCAGTGTTCTGGTTGATGCTACCAGTATACTCTTCTGCAACATGCATTTGTATCTTCTCTTGCTGAGTACTATTCATAATGTCGCTCTCAGCAATATGCTCGATTTTGCCAGAATTCAACAGTGAGTCCACAAAACCAGCCCTTCTATCGACATGTTTATCTCTTACAGATGTGAACATATCTCCTGTAAATTTTGTGCATGAAACAGCCGAGAGAGAGAGAGAGAGAGAGAGAGAGACTATAGAAATGATACTTTTCAACTACAACAAAGTTTACGAGTGTCAGCTCAAAACAAATAATAGCTGCATGTGAGACAACTACCTTCCTTCCATTTCAGTACCACAGAAGCATATGGCTCTACAAGTGCTAGCTGAACAGGTATATCCGGAAAGAGACAGTGGAGCGCATATGCTGCAACTCTATTTTGGGAATCCTGAGGTGAAGGATTAGTAGAGCCTTTTTGGAATCAATTAGTGAGATACAATCACTCGAAAGAGAAAATATTATGACTTAACAAAATGCAAGTGGGATATCAAATGGTGCCAAATTAAATTTTCCAGTACGAACCGATGGTTCAATGGTGCTTTGGACGAATCTGAAGCAAAATAAAGGACATGGTCAGATGGGCAAATTTTTTCATTAGTAAAAACAAAGAATCTTATGAGGGCCATATTGCTATTGGAGAAGATACACTGATCTTCATTGTCAAACATTATATGGCATATGCAAGTTAGTACATCTAATATGTTCCTGCACAAAATTCACTATAAGGTTAGTTTGGAGAGATGAGTGGGTCTCCAAGTCATGATAGCACTCTTTAGGCTTCGAAAATTGTGCTTGTTAGTTAGTGCTGTACAAGCATTTCAGACTTATAAGGAAATATAGTTCTCCAGCACTAGAAAGTCACATTAGCTGCTATGTTTTCTTATTCATTGCCTATCTTCTGTTCCATTCACCTTTCTTCTTTGCCCGTTTCTATCATCTACCTCTTATGTGAGTTTCTTATGGAAATGGATCTTTATTCCTCACCTTGTGGTCAGAAATAAGCACAGGTATAGTTTTCCTTATGTCTGTCCGTATATCTTACTCAAGGAGCACAGTAGTGTGCTGCTAATCACTGGGGATAGAATACTTCATTTTTCCATTTCACCCTCTGGCTACCATTGTGATCAAGCCTAGTTTCTTTTTTTAACCAAACCGGTTACGATAATGGCGATAATTCTTAGTTTGTGGGAACAGAAAGGGGTGATCACAACTGAAATTGCTGTAAATGACACCAGTAGATCTAACTTCAGATTATGTCTCACCACGCTTTATGAACTAAAGCAAACTTACGCAAATAACTGAAACTGTGTACCAAGTGAATCTACATTCCTCAAGTCAGAATTTACACTAAATAAACGTATGACTTTTCTGTGTTTATTTTCTTCGTAAAAAGGTCTAAAATTCCAAAGCTGATAGCAACCGCTAATAGATCGGCATCTATTTACCTCGTATATATAATATCCAGCAAAATACTCCAATACAACTGTTACAACAAATTTACAGATACAAGTATGCATCTCATGTCAAAAGTAAATTTAAAATAAACAAAGAAATATGCAATAGGAAAGTCTACCAAGTAGGTGCTATCATGTTCACCTACATCTGCACATAATAGATGTCTTAAGCAAAAACCCCACACCCAGAAAATGCAAAGCTTGCAGCAATTTAAGTATAACTAAAGTTTCCGCTCGCTCCTTTTGTGCAATGCATAATGAGGACTCCTATTTTATTTATCATTGTGCTTGGTAAGTATCAGTTCTCAAGTGCAGTTATTTTAAAATCAAGATAAAGTCTTCTTGTTACTAACATAGCATACATTAAAAGGCACATATCTTTCAGTATTTTCAATCTTTAAAATGGCTTTATGATAACTTTGCCTTGGCAGAGGGCAGGTGGCATACCTCAGGTGAATTATAACTTTCATCTGGACTAGGAAGCTCAATGGTGGTCAATCCGCCAGCTTTTCTATTTTTACCTCTTCCACTAGCCTTGCGTAGTATGCTGATCGAGTAACCAGAACTTTTCCCTTTTCCAGGAATTTTATCATATTTTGGTGCTTCCCATCCTGATCTTTGGCAAAATTGGTGAAGAAGAGCCTTAGGAATCTTTTTTGGATCTCCCTATAGTTATATCAACCAACAACAGTTACAAGAGAGACAATGTTAAATAAATGCAATAACACTTAATGCGGATGAAATTCAGTTCATCAGCCAAGAAAAAAATTAGCAGAAATGACAGGAACAAAACAAATGAAAGAGATGGCGTACATATATCATGAGAAAATGAGGAAAATAGTCCATGTCCTTCAATAAGGTAGCTAAATAAGACACAGGGTACCACACTCAATACTAGACTACATCGTATTGGCATCATTCAAAGGGGGAAAAAAAGCACTCGAAATTCAATCATGAAGTTGCCTCGGATGCGTTTCATGGATGGTAGCTCTTACCTCTTTCCAAATTCCTTCCATTTTCTCTTTGTTCTTCCCACTGCAAAGTTCCTTCAATCTTTCCTTCTTCTGTAGTTCCAATATTTCAGGAGGTACTTGATTGGACGTGTCACCATCTTCCCCAAAAAAATCACCAAGTTCTACATCACCAGATTCCCTTTCCAAATCATCTCCATTTTGAGTTTGGATATTTAAAAAAGCAGGGTCGGATGAGTGATCACGTGCTGCAGAGCTACTAACGTCCTTTACATCAACTTCAACACTAAACTCCTTACAGGCTGTATCATGTTCTATAATATATGCATTAACAGTATCACTGTCAGGGTTCTCTGAAGAGGCATCATGTGAAGCTACATCATTACTTGCATGACGAGAAGAACTTATATATCCAGCTTCCAAAATATCAACAGACAGCCCTGAGAAATAATTATAATTCAATCAACATGATGCACTTTAAATTTGTCAGAAATTACAAAATGAAGGCAGATCGAACAATGTTGACCACCTAAGGCAGATATCTCCTGCTTAAGTTTCTGAATGATTACACCTGCTTCATTCTGGCTTTTCTTGTCACCTCTATCTTTGGCATTTGCAGCTTGCAACCTTGCAGCACGATAGTCCTCAACAATTAACTCATAGTTGCTCCTTGGTTCGAGGACCTACCACAAAAGAATAGCATTTAAAAATAAATGTTGGATTTAGGAGTAAAACATCAAAGTTTCTTCGTTTTAGTCTTGAAGAAATAGGCAGTCCACAGTAGGCATTTAGCCCAGGAGATGTGTCTAGAACAGCACATGCATTACTGGAAAAATACACAAAAAAGGACAACGTTTCTAAGAGAAGGTTTGTAGGGGCTCAAGATTCAAATTAACTTAGAACTGCATCATCATCATCACCAATAATAATAATAATAATAATAATAATAATAATAATAATATATAAAAAAAATAAAACATAAATTAACAGAAGAAACCTGTAGATAGTTATGGCCAGGTTATCATCATGTCCTAATCTTTGTTGGATGACACAAAAGGTAAGATGGGAAATGCAAAACTGAAACGTGAATCAAGACATCCTCCAATGATCGAGGGAAACAAAACAGAAAAAGAGAAAATAAAACTAAAGTTCGCATCTTGTACTATTAATTTATGCATGGTTATCATTATGTGATACAAGCCTATGATTGTGTTCTCCTAATGGGTAGTTATTAACTGAAAGTACCTTTTTCGATGTATCATTATCCAGTGAAGAATTTTCCCAGGAATCAGATTCATCCTGCAAAAGAAACTTTTTATGATCAACTGTCTTACTGTCATTATGATTCAACAAAAACTTGCCACCTTATGCTGTATAACTGCACTTCATAGAACATGATAAATCAGAACGCACACACACACACACACACACATAGCTCTTTATTTAACAACAAAGTAGGTAAGGAAGCCGCGATGAGTGTAAAATAAATCATGTAAGAAAACAGTATTCTTCACATAATATGGCTGCTACCCGTTCCAGAAAGTGGTAGCCATTTCCACAATATGAAGGGCCCTATCTCCTCAAATATATGAATCAGCACAAACAGAGCATGTCGAGTTTACATTGAAATGGACTGGAAAGAGCATAATGTATTACACAGAAAATCAGCAGAATCCTTAAGGAAACCAGGCCAATTGTGGTATATCTCATATTAATCACAAGTTTACGCATCCAGGATTGGGGACAAAACTTCAGCAACCCAACATCTCTGCCTATATTAGATCTTCTACACAGTTAGCGGATTTTACCTACCAGAGAAGAACCAAAATAATTCTAATAGCATCACTGGCTAAAGACAACCATGTGAAAGTACCTCTTCCTGTTGTTCCATATATTGACGGATCCAGTCTGCTTGAGATTGCTGAACAGAACCTAATTTGTCATCGTTTTTCCGCTCTTTAATTCTAAGAGGAGCTTCTGCCTTTTCCTCCACTATACTTGCCGAGGAATCTCTCGATGAAACCCAATCTTCGCGAGCAGTTGATATGACACCAACAGAACCTGCCCGGAAAGTGTATTAAGTGTCGCTTATGCTCTGTCAAACAAAATGATTTATAAAATGCCTATTCTGAAAAGCAGTGATGAAATTAGCATCCATTTAAAATCTGATTAGCTGAAGTCAACATGCCAGTACCTCCACTAGTGTGCAAAGAACTGCCACTTGAGAACTTCAATGGGAGTTCATTCCCTGGAATATTTAAACACAGCCAGTCCAAAGCTGCCTCGTATGTTGAACTCTCCTAGAAAACATAAACAAAACGGTACCAAAAAAAGGCATCAGAATTCCAAATTGGAAGCTCGAAGTGAATTCTTCTAGCAAACATTTCTTATCCATGCCACGTCTAGTGGATTCTCTACCTGTCTTTTACGTTCTAATGTAAAACCTCCACATCTTGATTAGCAAAACCACTAATCTAATTTCACTAAAACCAAATTGCGTTCTGTGTTTTTGGTTCAGCTAAACTCACAACCAACAAAGACTAAAATTCGTGGGCCAACCTTGAGAGTGGAGAGAACAAGTTCAATTTGGTCATCCTTAAAGCCATCGCAGGACAGATTCTCGTAGACCGATCGGAGCTTCTTGGCTTTTTGCTCTTTGGACAGCGATCCATCGGACGGCGCCGACGAAGGCGCCGATCGTCCAGAGTTGAGAAGGAGACGGCGGAGACGATTTTCATTCTCCGCCGATAGTTGGAGTTTGGGTCCGGTGGATGACGCGGGTTTCCCCTTTGATGACGACGACGATGACGCCTTCTGTTTCTGCTGTTTCTTCTTAGGCGCCATTTCTGGATGCTTGAGAGAGTTTCGGAAGGGGAAATTTGGAGGTCACCGGAGTTTTAAACTGTTGCAGATAGTGGGCTGCTGCAATTGGGCCCATTATCAGAATTGGGTTGGGTTCATGACATGGGTTGTGATTAGGGCTGAGCATGCCATTCGGAGAATTCCGAACCGTTCCGAAAACCGAACCGAAATCACCCCGAACCGAAAAATATTCATTGATCGTTTGACTTTCTCCGAACCGAACCGAAAAAATAATTAGTACGGTTCTGGATATTTCATAAATATCCGTACCGAGAACCGAACCGAACCGTCCCGTACCGTACCAAACCGAAGAACCGAATTATAAAAATAGATGCATGTTATTAATATATTTTATGCCAACTTTGATCCTATATAATTTGAGAATTTTTAAAATATAAATAAAATATAGTAATAACAATTAAGATTCACTTACATTTCATGTTTAGTAATACTTGATCTACAATTGAATTTCTCCTATTTAAAAAAAAAATTATTAAAATGGAATGAAAGGTTAAAGATTTAAAAAAAAAAAAATTTAAGCTTTACTTAAAGTTGTCGATACTTAGCCTTAGTTTATCTTATAACTAACATGGTATAAAAGGTTAAATAAATATTATTTAAATGTTAGTTAAATTTAGTCTTAACTAAAATTTAAGGTTACTTCTAAAGTTGATTTAAAAATAAAATCTTTAGTATGATGAAGTATTGATGAATATTGGATTTTTTATAAAACAAAAACATATAATAAAATATAACTAGGCGGTCATAAAAAAAAATTAAAAATGATAAGAAATTTCCGAATATTCGAATTGAACCAAACCGAACTGAACCGTTCCGATAGTCCCGAAATCCGAACCGAACCGAACCGAAAAATAAGAATTTCCGAACCGGACCGAACAGATTTTTTGGTACGGTTCTAGAGATCGAATTTTAGTGATCTCCGAACCGTACCGACCCATGCTCACCCCTAGTTGTGATAAATGCACACTCCATGTCATTTTTTAACTAATATGAATCCTGATTCACGAGTAAAAGACACTAGTACAACACCCATGTATTACATGAGTGGGGACGGTGCCTCATCCCGGACCGTTCATGGACGGATTAATAAAAGTGGGATCGGTATCCGGACAAGTCAAATTCAGGACCGTCCCGGCGTGTGCCCACCCCTACCATAAATAATCAACATATTATAGATAATCCGAACCTAAATATATTTGGATTGGAAGTAAATTAAATCTACCCAAGCCTAATAACGAAGCATGTATTTTTGCCACATAGGATCCCGAAGCATGCGAACTTGCCACATAGGCTCAACACGTTCTTAATTAATATATATGGGGGATTTGTTAATATTTATAAATTAAAAATATGAAATCAACATTTTATATAATTTACCTACATTAATTTATTGAAAATGTTATATGAAATTTAAATTGTACAAATTTATATATCTAAGTACGATACAACTGATAATTAATTATATTGTATTCATTTCAAAATAAGTTTCACTTTAAAATTTTTATTCATAAATGTATATTCTTGATTATTTTTTGCCGTTGGATCATGTGATCCGATGACTACGATGTATTTTTTTTTCTTTCACTGAACATCATTCTCACCGGAACGCGTGCTTATATTTATTTATTTATTTATTTAATTCAATTCAATCTTGCAAAGTAAAAGAGGTCTAAGAGTTTGTATGATCGGATTGTACTTTTTTGGTGCTTTATTAATACAACTTCTTCAATTTACACCACATGACAACAACAAAAAATCAGAAAACTCACATCAATCAGCCACTTAATTTAAACCACATGTAAACAACAAACCAAACATAACAAAACAAAACAAAAAAAAACTCTAACATTAGATCACACCATACAATCTTTGTTCAAACTTTTTCCTTCAATTTAAGAAAATAGAACCATACTCAACAACAAAAAAAAAAAAAATATACATATATATAAACAATAAAGCCTCAAACTCAAATACTCCACTGCAGGTGTGAAGATGCATAGAGATGAGTATTACTAGAAGCTCCCTTCTTTCTCCCAAACAAGTCCCCAACAAGAGGCACAATGGGCTTCTTTTTCCTCACTTTCCTCTCCTTTTTCCTCCCCACAAACAAACCCTCATCCTCCCCAATACTCAGAATTTGAGCCAACTTTTTCGATGTACCCGCCACGTCAGCAGGCGCCACGTCAGCCCCCGCCAGCTTGGACACGTTCCTCCGCACCTCGGCCAACGCCACCTCGTTCTCCGACTCTCTCTCCTTGAGCACCTTCAGCTCCTTTTTTGCCTCCTCGAGCTCCACCTCAAGCTTCCTAACGGCCTCCTCGAGCAATATTGGGCTTGGGGAAGCCGTGTGGGCCCACATTGGGCTTTTATTGGTTATTGGGCTTGGGGAGAAGATTGGGGCCTCCTTTTGTGGGAGTGTGAAGGGTTTAGGGTTGATTATAATTTCTCCCGCCAAAAAACGCTCCCCGAAGATGGCCACGGCCTCCTTCACCGAGCGAAAAGGGCGGGAAGTGTCGATGGTCGAACGCCGGCTATCGGGTTCGGGGGCTTGGGGTTCTTGCATTTTTTTTTTGTTT
>BKCP01005761.1:288980-345345 GCA_008636005.1 Striga asiatica | reverse complement strand
TGCTATGTTGGGGAATGTGGAATTTTGTTGTGATGAGTGTAGGGTGGTGATATATGTTTTGGGTTTGGTTATACTTTGCTTGTAAGATAAAGTATGAGTTTGGGTATTGGTGTGTGACTGTGTAGTGTGTGTGTGAATGTGTAGTGTTTGGTGGTGAGGATTGAAAGACTGTAATTTGAAGGTTAAGGCAACAAAAGGCAAGAGGGATTTGTATTGCTCGTGTTGCAAGAAGTAGACAACTCAACTAACATGCATGTATATATAATGTATACTTGTATTTTTACTAAGTTTACTAAACTTTGTTAAGGAGATCAATTGAAGTTTTACACTAATGAAAGTTATGTTTCTTACCAAAAGTTATGTATCAATTGGATTGGTTGGTATCACATTTAATTTAGTTAATTAGCTTAATTATTGACTCGCCGTGGCAGTATAGATTTATTTCGCAAGATTGGCTATTTAAGTGTTTATTTCTTTATTATATTTTCNAATGTCATTTAAATGTAGGGATTTGTAAAAGTTGAGACTTCGGGTAGCAATATGTGATGAGCATATGATTAATGATTTGGACTTAATATTCGTATGAGTTCATATATTTAAATGGTTTGTTTATTTGACCAAACGTGTGCCAATCTAGATTACCTTGATCACATGATTGGCATTGACAAAGATGATGTGTAATGTTTTGTATTGATGGGTGGATAAAAGAGAGTTAGACAGTGAGATATTAAAGATATTAATAATGATGTTTTGCATTCTTGTGGTAAAAGAGACTTTGATTGTACGTGGAAAGACTAGTTATTCATATACCATACCGTATTATACCTCAGTCACCAAAAACCTAGCTAGCTTTACATGTTATAATTTCAACCCAAATGCAATTAAAAAATAAAAAAAATAAAAAAAAAATAAAAAAAAAAACTAAATTATCGGGTTCTTGTCCATCTCATATTCCCACTTCAATCTAGGTGCTGATGTGACACGATAAACTAATGGCAATACATTTGTTTCTTGCCCCAATCTCAATATAACATATTTTATAGCTGAGAAAATTGCAATTTTATCTAGTAACTTAGATTGTTTCTCATTTTAGTCCAATAACTTGGACCGATCCAAAATTGGTCTAAAAACTTCCAAAATGTAGTTAAATTAGTCCAATTCCGGTCCCCGTTTCGGATTCCGGCGACGGGGACCGGAATTGGACTAATTTAACTACATTTTGGAAGTTTTTGGACCAATTTTGGATCGGCCCAAGTTACTGAATTAAAGTGGGAAACAGCCTAAGTTACTGGACTAAAATTGCAATTTTCTCTTTTATAGCTCACAATATATAAAATATATTTTTTATAATCTGCTTGGAACTGTTACATTGGCTCTATCTAATAGCTAGAGTGGAACTTCTGGTAAATGATGGAAGGAAAAATAACATAGAGCCACCGTTTGGTATTGTAGCATTTCGGACAGCTCCATAAGCCGCAAGCGTAATATTCCTTATGTTTTCTTTCGTTTTAAAATTCAAATTTATCGCTTAAGTTAATGTTTTTACTTACTAGTATATGTCCCGTGCGATGCACGGAAGAGCTCATATTTTAAATTTTTTTTATACTTTATTTTAAATAAAATAATTTATATATAAATATAAACAATGAAAAACATATATTACTAAATCCTTATCTTTACAAAATATTTTTTATTTAAGTAATATTATTATACCTTGCAATTTTGATTTTTTTTTTCTTAACTTGATTATCTAATCTGTGATTGTTAATATACAAATAATAAGGGAAAGAATCCAAAAAGTAAAGTTTTTGTTTTTTACAAATCAAAATAATCCAATTTTTTTAAGCACTTTCATATTTCAATTTCAATATATACTTCTTACCAATTTATTCAATGGTCAACATTAGTCAAATTACTTATCAAAATAGAAGAAAAATCCAAATATTATCTTATATCATCTTTTAAAATCAATTTAGTTTATACCGATGAATTTATATACGATTTCATTAATGGGAAAAAATATGTAATAAAAAAATCTACATATTTCCATATCAATGGACATATATTATCTATTTTATTACTTTATTAGTTAAAAAATTCATTAATGAAGGTACGTATATTTGTTGATTTGATTTTCAAAACCTATTTTTTTATTTATTTATTGATATTTTCATAATAATGTACATAAATCTTCACTCAAAATTTTTTTTTTCCATACGTGCGTTCACTACAAAAAAATTGTTATATTCCAACGAAAAATCCTATGATAATATATTCAAATGAAAATTCCAACGGATATTCCAATTTTGGTTATTGAGATTGGTTGGAAACTTATTGGAAGAAGTCAATTTACATATTTACAATGCACGGTTAATTTAAATAAGGAAATGTGTTTCATATTTACTAATTAGCTATCCAATTTCATTTACTTTTCTGGAAAACGATACAGGGTTGCAAATTAGCTATCCAATTTCAAATCAAACAGCAAAATACGGAGAAAAAAAATTTTCAAAGTTAAGGATTCAATTCAACCAACAATCTTTGTCACCCTAAACAAACCAGTAGAATAAAAGCAAGTAAAAATCAAGCAACCTTGAATAAGTGTTGAAGATATCCAGCAATTCAGCCGGCATAAACAAACAGGTGCAACTTCATCTATAACAAAGATTCAATAGTGCATTGTATTTTTAAGTTATACTAAGGCCACACATTTTTATAACCAACTATCTATAAAGACAAGTGAGGAAGGTAACAAAAGCAAAACTTGGTCTACAGCTATCACAGGCCTATGCAAAATTTATCAATTTTCATGGCTGCCAATTTCAGTACAAAGGGAAGACATTAAAACAGAAATTTCGGACCCGTCTTTTGCAGAAATGACCGCGTAAAAAAACTATTGTGTTATCGGGACATGTGATAAATAATAATCTTCAAACGGCTTTTTGTGTGCGTGAAGTCAAAGGATTCTCCTTAGTGACAGTAGAGTTTGATCACAGAATCTGCACCTGCAGTAAACAACCAAGGTTGTCTGGGGTGGAACTTCAGATCCAAAACTCCTGCAAAAAACAAGTTATTAGACAGAGGTAACATTACATGAAATACATATAAATTTATAAAGACCGACATTGGATGATTTATTATACATACATGTATATAATAGCACTACCGCTCAAATATAAAATATTTCAGTTATCAAGTTGAGTAATCAGGGCTTTCTTAAAGTAACTAATTTCAATAAAGTTAGACACAAAAGTCAAAAACACATACACATATGCAATTAGGCTTCTTATTCACGTCTGCGCTCAAATTTACAGACACGTATTGAGAAGAAAATAAATAAATTACCTCGTCCATCAGCACTCGAATGCCCTCGAAGAATCTCTAGAGGAACAATCAAAGGATTCTGATTCAGATCAGAGTACACCATGCCATGAAAAACATATGCTGTGCAATCATCAGAGCATGAGGCGAATAAAGGGTACGATCGATGGTAGGCAACCCCAGTAATATCTTTTGGATGACACCTGAAAATTTTAGATCAACATGGGGAGATAATTTAGAGAACATATAAGTTAGAATCATTTGCAGCAGTAAATTGATAATGCGTGCTGCTCTTTCCATTTACATTTACGAGGAACATTTCCATAAATTATATTGTTTTATGATTAAAGCTAACCCCAGAAAAATTGGTAGGTATATATATCTCCTAGCATCCTTCACAGTAAAGAGCATACAACTGAAATTAATGTTATATATGTGCCACTGTATTTTTTTTTCTTTTTTAATATTTGAAAAAACGAGCCTTCCTCTTCCACTAATCAGTTAATTGATCATCAATGATGACGTCAGCTTCTGAAATGATGCTAATAACTTAATCTTTCAATAAGAGAACCTCTGAAATTATTAATTTTAGGAATTCAGCCCTCTGTATCACCATACAATCAATGACAATGACAAACATAACCCTCTCCAACAATTTCAAACAACCATAGAAAACTTTTTTAATTGGTGATAGTTAATTGCTTAGTTCTTAGCTGCTGATGGATGATGTCAATTACATCAAGTGAATGGAGTGAAGTAATTTAGTCATCGAGTCCTCCCCTACAACTTTAACCTCACACACTTTTCAATGGTGCTTACCTGTGATGATAAATCCATTGACTCTTTAACAATGTGCTTCCAATCTTTAGGAATTATGTCAAAAGTCACTAATTTAATCATGCGAAAGAACATTTTAGTGATTAACTACACAAACTTAGCATTTTCCAAACAATTGCCAAATACCAAAGGATTTCAAAGGAACTTTTCTAGTTACATATTTAATTGCATTTGCATACCTGAGGACTCTGTAAGGCCGAGATGACAGGTCCATGTCAAACCAACACAACTTTCCGTCCTTGCTTCCAACAATTGTGTTATCACCTGCATTAAGTACAGTTAAGCACTGGGCACCAGAAACTATTTCTATGTCAAAGTGCCTGCCTTCAGTAACTGCATTCGTGCAAGTGATTGTCGAGAGAGAGAGAGAGAGAGAGAGAGAGAGAGAGAGACGATGAGGTTGAGAGAGAGAGAGAGAGAGTGACAGACCGCCAGGGTGGATAGCTATGGAAGAGATTTCTCGGACTCCAGCATCAAGCTTCTTAATGAGCTTTTGCTTTAGTAAGTCATAGACGCGAACATCCTTCTTTGATGCCGTAAAAAATATTGAACGAGTAGGATGAAAAGCCGTTGACACAGGAATTCCTTTTGTCTTGAACGGAATACGTTGGGTAAGTTTCTTCGAGAGCTGGTGAATCAACACTGATCTCGATTCACGTATGGCTAAGTTAAAGAAATGACAATAGGCCAAAACAGATTAAATCTTTACTGTGGTATCTTTTCTTATTTCATCCCAGTAAAGAAAAATCATATATTCGTCCTGGGAGCATCACATAATTTGATATGCAAAGCTAATCAAGATTCAGTCCATTACACAACGCATATAAAACTTTCAATATAAATATAACAACATCATGAACTGACCAACGTACTAATGGTGCAAAAAGGATATCAGATGGCATAAGTGTCGAGAGATAGTCTCCTTTACGGTGCCATTCCACTTTAGTGACAGACTGCAATTCAATAATATCAAATTAAATTCCAGAGGGGAATATCAAAATACATCACTATCAGCCTCGAATTTATCATAACTTCCAAATATAGAAGGCGAGACCCAACAAAAAAAAAAACTACCTTAAAATGCTTCAACCTGATCCCTCCATGCCTATCATCCTGACCCCAGTCAACAATGGATGCACTAATACCTGAAATAAGAAGTTGTAGATAAGTTGATAATGTCAGGCAAGGAGTACCTACATTCGTACTCATACCGACCAGACTCTTCTGTTGACTTTTGGGGATCAAAACGGAGAAGATCCTCTATCTTTCTCTCTTGTTCATCGGCTCCACATCCAGTGTTCAAAATAAACATGTCTTGGCCCCTGCAAATTTTGTCAGGGTTTAGGGAATAGTATCACTGAACAAAAGTCAATTTTAGATACATGAAATTTATGTTACACATATTTCTTACGCTGCTACAGCCAAAATGGGAAGCTCAGGCAGAGGATTCCATGCAACTTGCTCAATATTCTCTCCAAAGTCCCATGTCCGTAGACACCTTCCAGTTTCAACTTCCCAAATGCGAACAGTTCCATCCTTAGAACCTTCAAAAATTAAGCACCAGGTTAAAACCCAATTAAAACTAGAAATGTCTCATAGAACTCAAAAGTTTACAATTAATGCCAAACCAGATGCAATCCACTGGCCCGTGGGTTCGGTACAAATGGTTGTGACTGGGCCTTTATGGCCTTTGTACTCGAGATAACAAGTCGTTGGGTACGGTTTAAGATCTTTACGGCTTGGGAGCTTCGGTTTTAATGACTCAGGATCAATATTAATCTGGAAAAGTTGAGCAAGTAATACTTTGGGTCATATAATAATTTGTGACCACAAAAAATTTATCTGACGCGGTTATGCAAGCATTCTTCGGTGAACATACACGTTTCTTGCGAACTCGTGGGCAAAGATAGAGATCCAAACAACGATCAAAAGTTTCCTGGACAGCTTTCTCATACGCCGGAACACTTCTCAAGGATGTGAACCTATTCACATTAAAGGTTAGTGTATAAAACTCCTAAGGTGGATCAATTTCCAAAAGGAAAGATCATAAATATAAAAGGATAAATAGGACAGGTTGGTACTGTTTCGGAATAAACTTAGGTCGGTCTTCCTCAAACATGAGCTGGTAAGAGTTTATTTCTTCTGGCGTTGGGATGTATTCTGGAGAAGGGTTGTAAGATTCCTCATGGCCTGAGATTAATTTACATCAGAAAACAAAGATAATACTCAAAATCAAATGAAAATATTATTAGCAACAGATAAGTACATGTAAATATAACCATAAGGATATCCTGCCCCTATATAAGCAAGTCACCTGGCAATTTAGGCTTTGGTGCGGCAATATATGCCAATCCCTGTCTTTCCACAGAGGTGGAATCATCCCACAAGGAGTACAATTTAGGCTCTTCCTTAGGCTTATCATCGAGTTTAATCCGACCCTCCCTGATCGCTCTGATATACCGAACAACCTGTAGTTTCAAAGAGTTATAGATTAAAACACACACACACACACACATACATGTATAAAATACAGAACCTAGAAGCCTTAACAAGTATTATTTTGCAATATCTGAATTTGGTCATTGAGAATAATTAAACTATTGCAGCATAGTAGAGAGTTCTGTCGCCAGACGGTGAGAAGATGAAATGAGGACAATAACCACTAAGCAAACTTCCTTGAAAATTCTGCTTGTATGATTATTTTTAAGCGTGAAATCGCATATTTAAGTGATCCAGGGGAACACAACATCATATCCCACCATGAGATAAGATTTTGCCAAAACATAAATAGGCAGCAATAAAGCTTATACCATAAATCATTACAAGGATCAGCAGGTATATTCAGACTCCATCATGTACAGTGTATAGAGAGTTTCAATATAATGATACCTCCCGTAATTCTTCCCCAGAGAGGAATGTATATTGCTAAGGGAATCAACTTTTTACCTTCGCTCCCATCAACCTTATTTTGAAAGAGTTTTATTATTCATTTATTTATTATTGGTGTGTGTTTGTTTCCAAAATAAAGAAAAGCTTGTTTGGAAAACTGAAAATGAACTTCTAGAAAAACTTGATGTAGGAAGGAAAATGGCACTTATAATTAATGATGTCTTAGGTAAAATATTATTGGGTGCGATTGGTTGGATGTATAAGATATGATGATGGTGTACTCTGGATACTTGCAATGATTTGAAATAATCAAGTATGATTGATTATCAGAAAATTGAGACTGAGAGAATCGCCTAGGTTAAAATTTTCATACCAACAAAAGAGAGAAGGAAGATTGAAGTGGGAACTTTACAAGAACATTATTGATAACCGAGTACTCAATCAATGCTTCAGCTATAAACGTCACAAATCAGGCAAAATCAGTAAGTTTGAAGCTATCCACCTTTTTACTCTCCCACTTTGAGGGAATGAAACGCCTCTTTGGTTCTGGTGCACCTGAAAGTGGTTGCCCAGCTCCATCCCACACAAACCAATCAACAAAAGGCTGTACAGAGTACAAGGAATATAAGAAGTCTCTATAGTATGGAAGAGATAACATAATCTGCACAAGATTAGGAATATAAAAATTATGACACTAAGAAGTGCATAAAATGAGAATACCCACAGCATAGGGATCAAAATCAGCATGAGGTGCCTTTCCTTTCAGTACTCTGCTTATCATTTTTGACTCTTCTTTAGTCAACTCTACTTCCTCATCATTATACTCATCATAGATCTTACGCCTGAACATAACAGACCAAAAATGTTGATATTACATCACAAAGCATCCCATCGAAATATGTTGTAGAGGCTTGGTAAACACAGTTCAGGCAAGAGTTAAAAGAACTTGAATTCAAATATACAGGCAATCTTCAGTGGTAAACTGACCAACTCTTTGAGTCATCAGCCCTTGCAAGATGAAAATCTAGCATGCTCTGTCGTTCTTTCTTCTTGATCTTCTTCCCAGATATATCATATCCAATATGCTCCTCATCCTTGTACCACTCAAGAGGAACATTTCCGACAGTGTTACGTGGTGCAACCTAACTCACCACAAAAAGAGATAGTTCGACCATAGTCAGCAGAATTGATAAAAAGGCAAATTCAAGTAAATTATTGATTCCTCATTGCATAAACTTAGTCATCAATCATCATGTAGCTAAACAAGCAATACAGGGAAAAAAAATCAAGTAATAGAAAAGCCGTTAGATTAGTGTTTACAGGCTGAAAGAAGGTATGGGAAACGAGGAAAGTCAAACACACCTCATCTTCAGATGAATCACTCTCCTCAACTACTTCACGAGAGTCGTCGC
Source organism: Striga asiatica (assembly GCA_008636005.1). Taxonomy (NCBI): domain Eukaryota; kingdom Viridiplantae; phylum Streptophyta; class Magnoliopsida; order Lamiales; family Orobanchaceae; genus Striga; species Striga asiatica. Next base: position 336,886 of record BKCP01005761.1, on the reverse strand, counting down.
TTTCACTCTCATTGCCATCTCCGCTAATACCATCTCCACGTGAATGGTCCGCATCCTCACTAGCACCAATGGGCACCTCATCATCACTTGATTGAAAGACATCCTGCCATGATTTTTTTTTTTTAAGAAAAAATAAAGGTTTGAAGTAAGCAATATCAACAAGAGGGAATAGAAGATAATGGTTGGACAAAGTACAAATGCATTATTTACAGATAAACGAGAACAGAAGAACTTCATAGTGAAACTTGTCCACAACTACTACTAAGAAAAAATCTCGCATTCTATATTTCACAAACACCTATTATAGAAAGAAGCAGATAAGAGCGAACGGGAATGCAATATATTATAGCGATGTCTTAGATATACCTAACTGTAAAATAGATTGATAGAGAAATTTACAAAGCCTCTTAAATCCTCACTATCCTGATCCGTGCCTTCACTAAAGGCCTTAGCAATAGAATCTACGGGATCCCATATTACACTCTGGGAAGTAACTGTATTTAACAACAAGCAAGTGAAGCAACCAATTACCTAATAAGCAACATTCAAAAGACTACAAATGTTCAACGGCATCATTGGAATATGTTGACTCATATTTTAAGCAGGTATATTCTGATGCAAAACATAAACACCTATACCGTTTATGTTTAACAATCTTAATTTCAACTCTATGAACTTAAGCATTGTGAATATGAAGAAGACTCTTCAAGAAGAATAACATATGCAAAACCGAAGATTACCACCATGTACCTCATCCTCAGAGTGTTTACTTTGCTCAGATCCAGATTCACTTGATGAGCCACCTTCCTCAGATGGACTCTAAATAAAAATACAAAATAAGGATGAACTATCAAATAAAATTCTTGTTGAACCATATGGACACACTTTTCACTTGAGACAGCATTTTACTAGTACCTCCTATTCTTTTTAAATGTCATTTTGGCTTTATCAACTATTAACCAAAATAAATGTCGTTTTGGATCTTTTGTACATATTTTTCCATTATTACCCTCATTTAGTTAATAAATACACTACGTCTTTTCATATTCTCTTCATCTTTTTTTTAAAACATTCATCTCTATCTTCATTAATGAGGGTTATTATTAATGAGGGTTATTATTGGCAAAAAAATTATTCTTAATTAGTGTGCAACTTCCCAAAATGACACTTATTATGAATAGGAGGGAGTACTTTGCATCTGCATCCAAAAACTTTTATGTTCCCAACTCTTAACTATACTACCTCCTATTTTTTTTAAATGTCATTTTAGTTTTATCAACAATTAACCAAATAAATGACGTTTTGGATTTATTGTACATTACATATTTTTCCATTATTACTCTCATCTAGCTAATAAATACACTGCGTCTCTACATCTTTTCTCAAAACATTCATCTCTATCCTCATTAATGAGGGTTATTATTGACAAAAAAATAAGATTTTTAATTACTGTGCAACTTTCTCATCCGCTGACAACTACATACATTATGCAAGCTCCACGAATACCTATCACGAAAGCGTATTCAGCATCCATCTGGAGTGAATTGTTCTGATAGCAGAAAGGCTCAAAACGACATTTATTAAAAAAATGAGGAGTAAATTATATCACCTCTCTCGAAACCCATGCGTTAAAAAATAAGGTAAAGCTTGTCCACTCACGCAAGTTTGAAAGGTACAACCCAAAAATCCCAACCCCATTGTCAGTGGAATATTCACTCAAAACAATTCGTCCCCTCGAAAGTTTCAATCTCTGCAACTAAAATATTATTTCTCGCATCAAGCTATGAACAGTTTCTTCTTACAGTTTCAAGCATTAGTGCAGCCAGACTCCAACTTACACATAATTAACATTTAACAGCAAAAACGCGAAGCCCACATAAAGTGAAAAACAAATAAAAAAAACTACAGAGTACCTCTTCATCATAATCATCCGAGCCAGAATCAAATGGTGAATCTTCAGAACTCTCAGCTGCTATCTCCACCTCCTTAAGTCTTCTCAACTTCTCTTCCACGTTTTTCTCCTTCAATTTATCCGCGTTTTTCTCCTTCAACTTATCCGCGTTATTCTTGTCCTTGGCCTTGCGCTCCGGTTTGGCGGAGCCGTTTTCATTCCGCTGCCTCGTCCCCATTTTGGGTCTTTGGACGTGCGCGGACAAGTAATTCCAGGGTTTTATTAGTGAGGTTTTAATTTTAAGGAACGCTTTTGCACTAAGATGGCATCGGCGGCAAATTTGGTGGAAAGAAGGGACAAATTAGGCAATTAAAGGTGTGTGCAAAGGTAAAATTTAAGTGGGTGTCTGAAGAAGAGAATAGCAGCTCGTTGGAAAGCGCCTACGGCTAGATGGGCCTAATCTTCATTCAAGGCCCACACGATTTGCATCTCGTGCAAAGAACTTTGTGTTATAAAACTAGAGAAAATAGATAGTCTTTTTTAATTATGATTTTTATTATAACTTAATCTTTGAAATTTTTGATAGTATAATTGTAAATATATAATTATATTTGGGACAAAATAGCCATTTACACTATATGATATTAATATAGTTGGTGAAAAACAGTGGCAGATTATTGGTTTCATAGCACGACCTTTTGAATGAATATTTTCTAAATATATTTAAGTTATTTGAAGAAAAAACTAATTAGGATAAAAACTTTTTAATATCTTGTAGTATATCTTGTGGCTATCAGGTATTGCTACATTATTTCGGAAAAACTCGGTGGGGCAAAACTTGAGCATTGTAGAATTATAAAGTTGCTCCTCTCAAATAAATCATCCATAGTGGAGTATCTATGTTCCACCTCATTAAAGAAAATCGTTGTCTTCTTATCGTCATGAGGAATCATATCAATTAACAAATAATTCTGATTGATTGTCAACTGCCATCAGTTATGAATGACATAAATTCGGCGGTCAAATCGGGGGGTTACTATATAATTTATGGTGGAATTAAAGGTAAGAAATTATACGAAATGATGAATAAGGTCTACACAAAATAAAAATGTAAATAAGAGAAAAGAGAGAAAAAAAAAAGACATCGATTTCTCCGACCTGCTGAGGAGATCGCAAGGAGAGCATTTTCTCCTGGACTTTTATTGAAGGGAAATGTAAGAGTGTGATACGGTAGTGCAGTGTCTTCTTTTGAATGTGTGTGTGTATCTATGTTAGTGTTCGTGTTTGTATATCTATATGTTCTATTCTGTGTGGACCGAAGGGGTGAATTTATATACGAAAAGGGTAAAAAGGTAATAAATGTTTGGTGTCAGCTAGGATCGTGGGGTGGCGTCACTTGTATCCATGCAAAACTCATCTTTTGAGGATAGGACAACTTGGACGGTTGTTTTATCAGCTTTATTGGTTCAGCTTTCACACATGGGAGAGGTTGCCAATCTTCCAAAGGAAGATACAGGGAGAGATCGACAGACTGTCGATGGGGGGATCTCCAGACTCGGTTGGTGTTGCTTCTTAGGCCGGTTAAGTTTGAACTCATATAGACCCAATTACTTGTCTGACTTTGTCTTAACGGGCTGGATCAAATCTTTACAACATGGAGGCCCCTATGTTCCCAAGTGTGGAGAAGTTCGCCGATACGCTTGGAATGATAGCTTCATGAACTTTAATTTTCTCCGATCGGGGTCATAATTAAAAGATGGTAAGGCATGCCTTCAGTTCAGATACTAAATAAATTGACTTATCTTGTTAGAATTAAGGCATGTATTTTCGGATATAGACATGTCTCTTGGGTTTCACGACTTAATGGGACTGGGTGCAATGATTAAAGGAAAGTGTCTTCAATAAATAAAGGGCCCTCTCATAGATTTTTCGCACCGTATTATTTGAATTTTCAAAAGATCTGTGAGTGCTCTTCAGTAGTCTTCTTCTTTGAGAATATGCTTCGTCGTGTCTTTTTGTGTTAATTATGTTGGATGTGAGTGATCACAAGGTGGGGGCGACCTTAGAGGGAGATCGCGAAAGTTAAGTCCAAATGCTGGACGGCTGCTGGCGGCGTTCGCCGATGCAGGAACCATCAGAACTGGGCAACATGGAGGTTTGTAAGCTTACAAGCACAATAAAAGATAGCAACTTGGTGAAATCGAGGGAGAAATATGAAGTCCCTGGGATTGTCAAAATGTTCGTGCCATATGAAGAAGAGTGGATCCACTGTCTGCTGCGTGGGAGCGTTGCAGTGCATCGAGAGTCCTTGGTGTGGCGACCGAGGTTTCTTCTTCTCTTAAAAATATCAGAATTTTTGAAGGAATGAGAGATCGGCCTTAGTCAGGTGCACTCAAACGCAATGTATCGTCTGTGTTATTTGGTCGACATGTTCGTCAACAAAGGATGGTCGGCTACGACCACGAAGAAACTTGATTCTGTATAGATATCGAAAACAATAAAGGAGGGATCATGTTACTTTCACCTAGCACAGTGTGATAGTTAGTATGCTAATATGGTGAAAGATATACCCGAATCTCGACATGGTTGGAAGCCAGAGTGGTCTTGGGTAGTAGAAGAATAAGGATTCGTAGGCCGTCTGGTCAATTTACGTATTTTCGCCTCGTATCCCAAGAGACCAAATAATTAATATATCAAGTACCAGATTATGATAATGTCAACTTTATTTAGACGACCAAATATGAGATGGATTAACTAAACTAAGAAAATATAATTAAAGAGAAATAAAGCAACAAGAAGAAACTAGCTAGAAAAACACGTAAGAAGATGTATGAGAACGATAGATTCTAAGACTTTGGTTTCAATTAATAGTTGGGTTCCTTCAAAAATATCACAACTAAATGTTCCTTTATCTACCCTATAATATGATCACAAATTTAGCTTATCGTCCCTCTCGAGATCGATAAAACCGTAGATTAAATCACATATATTAGCGTCTCCACTCAACACATGCAATTCAACTCCAAATAGATTAAAAAATCTAATATCCTCACAACGACCTACTAATCTCTTGATTCAAGCAAGTAAATTGTGTCAAATATTAAAGACCTAATATTGAACTCATCTCTCGAATTATGAACAATATTGTCAAACATGTAAAAACATTGATCAAGTGCTAAACATGAAATAAGAACAAAATATTTGAATAGGGTTCAAAAGAAGACAATCAATTATAATAAATCATCCAAAATCCCAACATATTAATCTACTACCAAGTCTTAGAATCAATAAACTAGCCACTCATGTTCGAATTCAAATACATAGACATATTAGAAATCGACATGATCAATAAAAGTTCAGAAGGAAAGAAGAAATAAAAATTAGGAATCTCGTCGATCTTTCAATCTCCTTGATCCCTTTGTGGTTGATCTTCATTTGCTTTCCAATTGCTTCTCTTGTGTGTTCTAGGGCCTCTCTAATGTGTAATCACGTTCTCCCCTCAAAATAGGCTAAATATGCCTTTTATAATGTCCAAAACCCTTCTCCTATTCAAAATAGACAAGAAATAAAACGCAGTCTGCGCGCGTGACACGGCCATTCTGCCCGTGTCACAGCCCGTGTCAAGTCCTTGGGCATCGAAATCTCTCTGTTGAGGTGACACGGCCTCTGACACGGGCATGGTGCCCATGTCACTGCCCGTGTCACAATTCAGCTTGCTCGTTTTTGTCCGTTTCACTCGTTTCTTCCATTTTTCTCATCCGTGCATCAATCTATCATCATCCCGTGGGTCTTAGGTACTCACCATGCGCCTCCAATAGCCAAAAGCTCAACAAATATGTGAAAATATCTACAAAACAATCACGTGTAATACCTTTCCAACAAGATATAGAATTATAGCACAATAATGCAATTTATACACCAATAATGCAATGACTAAACTCTAGATACTCAATAAATATGGTGTAAAATCACACATGAACAACGTATGCGCCGATCGTCTTTGTGGACAATATGCGTAAGTCTCTTTTGATCCTTTGAGATATTTTCTTTTACTGTTTTGAGTAATTTTTTTCTGTTTGTGATACAGCGGACAAGTTTGCTCCTCTTGCGGATGCAAGTGTTGCGGAGAAGCTAAAGGGATCTTGAAGACCACGATCCCTGAGATAAGTTGTCGATCGCTATGCGAAAGTGAAGAATTGGTCAAGGCGAACCTACATACGTTCGCGGGCAAGGAGGGAACTCGTGATCGCAAAGAGGGAACTCGCGACCTGGGCGAGATTATTCGCGGGTGTATAATCATGCTACATAAATATGTATCAATTTTAAATAAATTTTTTAAATCACTAAAAAATTGAATAATGGACTTGCCCCCAATACATAAGTATTGGCGCTCCGTGTATGTTGGACATAAAGATGTTCACTGCTTTATTTTTGTCCATTGGTAAAATTTCATGCATAGTTTATATTTAATGTTGCCCAATGCTAAATAAGGGTTAAAGAATTGCATGTTCTTTATCTTTTTCCACTTGAAAAAACTTCTAATGTTTTTTTTTTCAAACAATAGATTTATATATAAAACATGTACTTACAACCGGCTAACTAGCCGGAAAATGGAGGTCTACCGCCAAGTGGTAGCCTAAAACACAAAACACTACAACACCATACAAAAACGAAATACTCCACTAATGGAAAATACACGCTCCCCGACGGAAAAAACAAGAGCTAAAAACTCCCCTAATGGGCTAACCAANAAACACCAGGGAAGGTCGGGTTAGGGGGGAACCACGGCTAGACCGCCGCTAGGACTCCCGCGACGTCCACTGGACAGCAGCCGCTAGCGTCGCCAGCCTTTCCTCGCCCGCCATGTCAATCTGAGCGAGATCGGAACCACTCGAACGATGAAAAATTTTCATTAATTATATAATAAATGTACATCAATGGATCATATTAATCAGTTAAAATTTTCATTAATTATATAATAAAAAATATTAGTTATTCTTTCTAAATTAATTATATAAAATGCACATTTAATTGCATATTTTCGATGCATAATTAGTTCATACAAAATGCGCATTTAGGTCATACGTAGTGCATAATTAGTTCATAAAAAGTGCATATTCGGTTGATATTATTTTTGATATTTATTATATAATTAAATTAATATAATATTTTTATTATATAATTAATGTAATTATTGAATATTTATTATATAATTAACTTAATATAATATTTTTTGTTTTTTATTATATAATTAATGTAATACAAAATGCTTATTTAGTTCATTCATTACGCATACTTAGTTCATACAAAATGCATACTTATTTCCTCATACTGCATATTTATTATATTTAAATTAATTATATATATAATGCATATTTAGTTCATTCATTATGCATATTTAGTTTGTACGAAATGTATATTTAGTTCATCATAGTGCATTTTTATTATATTAAATTAATTGTATATATAATGCATATTTAGTTCATATGGAATGCATATTTAGATCCTTAAAGTGCATATTTAGTTCATGTGAGGTCTAACCATAGTTATTTATTTGTGTAGATGAATGACTCATATTAATCAATTTAAATTTACATTAATTATATAATAAAAATAATAATTAATATATTCAAATTAATTATATAAAATGCACATTTAATTGCATTTTTTCGCTGCATATTTAGTTTATACAAAATGCTCATTTAATTCATACATAGTGCATATTTAGTTCATAAACAATGCATACTTAGTTGACAACTTGATATTATTGGTGCAGATTTAGTACATAAAGATTGTATATTCAATTCATACCAAATGCATATTTAGTTCAAATCAAGTACATACTTTGAATGCATATTTACTCCATACATAATGTATACTACGGTCAACGGTTAACGTCAGAAGTCAACGGTTGACGTGGAAGTCAATGGTTCTCGTCGGAATTCCCGGAGTCAATGGTCAACAGTCAACGGTCAAATAGTCTAAAATAATATTTAAATAATTAAAAATAAAAAAGGTTAAATCTTGGCCACACATCTTGTTCTCTAATTAAAGGCATATATTTAGTCTCACATATTCGCTTTAAGTATTTGGACTCATTGGAACAAATATAATAACCGAGTTGAACTAAATATGGGCTCTGTCGACAAATATCACATTACAGCCCCCGTCATCAAATATTTCACAATTATAGCCCCCCGTCTTCAAATATTTCACAATTACAACCCCCCATCTTCTAGATTATCATAGATAGGCGAAGCAATTATTCGTAAATTTTTCAGTTTTTCTCTAACACCACCCCCAACAATGGCGGACAAACCATCCAACCACAAACTCAAGAGCAAAATGCAAAAGCTCTCTCAAATACCTAAAAAAATTAGATTAAATACATCATTTGTTTATTTATTTTCACTTCCTAAAAATAAGAATTCTCTAACTTATAATACATCCACACATCTAAGTCCAAATAATAATATTAATATATAATAAATAAAACATGACACCAAAATAATGTAATTAGTATTTAAAAAATAAAAAATTGTTGCCGTCTAGCTGCTTGACCCATTTTTTTCAGCCTATTCGTGCATCGTTGACGGTCCAGCGACGCCTAAGTTGATTTTGAGTACAGTGCTTCATAGTCAAATACTTATTTGCTAAATCCTAAATCCTATTCCCCGAGAGAGAGCACGTATTAGAATCAAATTCGAACCTTACACTAGCGTGAATCAAATTGCTAACAACCTCAGCATAATTTAACAACATTTTTATTGATGATTCAAATATTTTGTACAAAATGTTTAATTATGTTTTTGAAAATAAGTATTTATTTCCATTTATAATCATGCTACATAAATATGGATCATTTTTAAATAAATATTTGAAATCAATAAAAATTTAAATAATGGACCTCCCCCAATATATAAGTATTGTCGCTCTGTGTAAGTTAGACATAAAGATGTTCCGCTGCTTTATTTTTGTCTATTGGCAAAATTTCACATATAATTTAAATTTAATGTTGCCCAATGCTAAATCTATATATATATATATATATAATTACTAGCTAATAGCATTTAATAAAACCTATTTAATTTTACCTATGTGGCAATTTAACAATTTTCCCTCTAAAAACCGTTACATTTTGATGAATTTAATCTTTCATTTAATCATTAAATAATTAATACTCATCACTTCAAAATTACAAAAATTATTTTAAACTTTTGATTAATGACAGTTGACCATATAATGTGTTGACCGTATAATGTGATTAGATGTTATTATTGTTGTTACATTTAATTTTTTTTTTAAAATAGAAAATATATTTGAAATTCCTAAATAAATAATAAATAATTCACAAATAAAAGACGTACCAAAATATACATTACATCCAATCAGATAAACACAATTTAAAAAAAATATTCTAACTCTTTTAAATGTAAATTTGGTCTGCAAAAAAGTGAAAGAAAAATAATTAATCATTATATGCATACAGACTCACAATAATTTATTTATATCTGTGCAAATGCACAGGTCGAATACTAGTAAGGGTTAAAGAATTGCATCTTCTTTATCCTTTTCCACTTGGAAAAAAAATATAATATTGACTTTTCTTAATTTATTGTGTATAAATTATACTAGTATAATACCCGTGTATTACACGAGTGTTGAATTAGAAAGCTTTTGTAAAAATATTAAATTTTTTATTTTTTTTAAAACTAAAATAATTTAATTTTATATAAAATAATACTTTGAGTTTTAATTAAATTGTCAGATTATATTTTTTTTCATAATGATTAAACACCCATACATTAAATGAAAATATCAACCCGTGTTGAACTTTTTTACTTATATCATATAAAAATATCGATATTATTTACTATTACATAAGTACAAAAATGTATCTTAAATAAATAGAAATAATATGGTGATATGTATATGCATAAGTGTAGAATATGTTTATTTAATATTAAACAAAATAGATTAATTTTTTTACTTAATTAGATGCCTAATACATCACGTGTCGTATCACTCGCGCTTCACAGTTTTTTAACTTTATATGTAATTTTAGAATTTATATAAATAATAAATTATTTTTATTACATTGACAATATACCAGTTAAATTTGAAAAATATCATTTTTAAAAGAATACATACCTATTTCTATTACTTTATAATATAATTTATAGTTTTATTTGATATAATTTAATTAGTTTGATAAATAAATTTAAATTTTATTTATAAGGATATATATTACTGTTTTGTATTATATATATATAGATAAATAGTAATATACAAACGGACTTCATAATATCAATTCAAATGCAACACACTAATTAAGATTTTTTTTCTTGACAATATTAACCCTATTTAATGGATGTTATGGGAAACGATGGAGATTGGATATGAAAAGACACTGTGTATTAGATGGAGGGTTAAAAATAGAAAAATATGAACAAAATGTCAAAAAACGACATTTATTTTATCAATTATCAATTAAGCCAACAAATAATAAAAATAGGAGGGTTGTATATATTATTATATATTTTAGTATGATACATGTTACTTGTGCGACTTATATGTGTTATATTATAATAAATTTTCTACCTTATAACATATAACTACATTAAACATTAATATATTAATTGATAATAATTTTATTTTTTAATTAATTTTAATAAATAATTTTTTTATTATTATAAAGANTATTTTTTTTTCCAACGATATAACAGCTCCATTAATAACAAACAAATAGCGAAAGAGTACAAGGGAAAAACCCCAATTCTGGACAAATGAGAGAACAAGCCACAGGCTTGTCTAAAATGCGACAACAACAATCCAAGGCAAATAAAACACCGACCAAAGGAGCAAACCCAAGGACCTGAAACAAAGCAACAGAACCTGACTAGAACTACAAACACAGCTGAATAAATAAAAGCACATGATACAAACATACACAAGTCAAATAACCAACTGACCCTAGACCTAGGCTACAGACTTGGTTCTGCCATCATCCAGAAGTGTGCCTGCATTTGTAGTCAATCCAGTCTCTAACAGCAGCCCTAACAATCCACTCCTCCGGGTGCCATTGCCCTTCAAAAATCCACAAATTTCTAGCTCTCCATAGCCACCACAAGATGTAGGTGGATAGCTGAATCCTGTCTTCAGAAATGTCATCCTTCTTCATGTTACTAATCCACCACCACCACTGCTTGACAGTAAGTTGCTCTTCAAAAACCCTATCCCACTGAACTGGAGCAAGTTTCCAAACTAGCACAGCTTTTGAGCAAGAAAATAGAACATGCTCTTGTGTCTCTTCTCCTTCCCCACATACTCTACATCTACCCTCAACATCCATTCCCCTCCTCTGAAGATTAGAATTGACAGGCAAAATATCTGAAATGGCTTGCCACACGAAATGTTTCACCTTACCCATCACCTTCAACTCCCAGCATCTTCTTCTAGCTCTTTTATTGCCCTCAGCTTGCCCACACTCTCAGCAACTGCAGATGAAGCCACCTTAGCAGCCAACATTTTACCATAAGCCTTCTTAACAGAGAACTTGCCTTTGTCCACCAAGCCACATTGTCTTTTATCCTCAGCTCTTGGATTCAAAGAGTTAATCTGCAGTATTTTTTCAGCATCATCTTCTGAGTACAAGGCCCTAATAAGATTTCCATCCCAATACACACCACCAGCCTGAAGGAGATCATTTACCCAGAAAAGATTGCCATCTATCCCCACTTTAAGTTCAGGACTAGCTCTGTTCAGACCAGGAACCCAATTTGGTTCAGTAAGCCTGGTACTCTTTCCATTTCTGATGGTAACTTTAACATGTTTCTGCAATTCAGGAAGATAAGAAGCCCAGGAAGACCAAAGCCAGGAGGCCCCCCCTGTATTATTCCAATAAAAAATAGAGCAGTTTTTAAAGTACTTGTTCATAAGCAGTTGACTCACCAGTAGATCAGGCTTTTCAACAATCCTCCACAGCTGCTTGAGTATCAGAGCCTTATTGAACAGCTTCAGGTCTTTGAAACCCAGTCCACCATCATATTTAGGCATAGCAAGCTTGTCCCAGGAGAGCCAATGCATACCCTTCTCTTTATCACCACCCTTCCTCCACCAAAATTTAGATATCAATTGGAATATCTCCTTGCAGATGCTAACAGGAAGCACAAAACAGGACATCACAAACACAGGTAAGGCACACAGAACACTCTTCACCAACACCTCCTTTCCTGCAGTAGAAAGAAAATGATTCTTCCAACTACTAATTCTATCTTTCACCACATCAACCACAAATTTGAAAGTATCAATTTTAGAAGCCCCAATCCCAAGGGGAAGGCCAAGATATCTGGATGATCTTTTAACTTCAACCCCAGCCAACAATATAGACAGTCTACTACTGAGATCAGGAGTCCCATTTTTACTCAAGAATAAGGACTTACTCAAATTCACTTTCTGACCAGCAAACAACTGATATTTAGCAAGAATATCTAGCAGCATCAACACATGAGATTCATCAGCTTTGCAGAACACAAGTGCATCATCAGCAAACAACAGATGGGAAATCATGGGACCTTCTCTAGAAATTTTAATGCCTCTAAACTCACCAGCAGCTGTTTTATGGTTTAAACAAGCTGATAGCACCTCAGAAACCAGAATAAAGAGATAGGGGGACAAAGGATCCCCCTGTCTGATTCCCCTAGAGGAATTCACATAGCCACACACTTTGCCATTCAAATTGAAAGAAAATGTAGGAGCAGCAATACAACTTAACACCCACTGAATGAATTTAAAATGAAACCCCATCTTCCCCATCACTCTCCTTATACTATCTCATTCAACCCTGTCATAAGCCTTTTCCATATCCAATTTGAGTGCCATAAATACATGAGGCCCAGAACTATGTCTATGAAGATAATGGAAAATCTCATGAGCTATAACCACATTATCCATCAATAATCTACCAGGCACAAAAGCAGTTTGGGCATTGCTAATACACAACTCCAGACAAGGCTTCAATCTTTCAGCCAACAGCTTAGCTATAATCTTATACATCACCCCACATAGACTGATAGGTCTATAATTTTTCAGAGATACAGGATACATACATTTAGGAATCAAAGTGATAATAGTATGCTTCAAATTTTTCAACATATGGCCAGAAGAGAAGAAACTGAAAATAGCTCTACAGACATCATCTTTGATAATATATCAGAATTTTTGAAACAAGATAGCTGTCATACCATCATCACCAGGTGCCTTCTCCGGGGCAAGACTGAACACCACAGCTTTAATTTCCTCCTCTGTAAAAGCTTGCACCAAATCAGAATTAACAGCATCAGAGATAGAAGAAGGAATGTGTTGAAGCAGCTCCTCACCCCCCCTTGATCCTTCTGATTTAAACAACTCAGAGTAATAGCTAGAAATGTGGCCCTGGATGTCCTCAAAATTTGAATACACCTCCCCTGACATGCTGGTAAGTTTGGTGATTGAGTTAGCATGTCTTCTCTGAGAAGCAAAGGCATGAAAAAACTTTGAGTTGCAATCCCCAGCTTTGAGCCACAGAGCTCTGGATTTATTCCTCCAATATTGTTCTTCATCAAGGTGGGCTTTGTCAAGTTCATTCTTCACTAAGCCCCACTGCTCCCAGTCTCTTTCCCTGCCCTCAGCCCTCAGACTAGCCATCTTCTCAGTCAGGACTTTAATGGTTCTTTCCTGGTTTCTATGGTGAGGTTTATGCCAAACAAGTAAAGCCATTCTGGTATTCTTGATCTTCTGGTGCACCTGATATAAAGCTGAACCATCCACACTAATCTGCCACCCTTCCCTCACAGCCTCAGACACTCCCTCCATCTCCACCCGGCCACTGTTAAACTGGAATCTCTTATGTCTCTTGTTGATCTCTAGCTCAGTATCAAAAAGCAGCACATTGTGGTCTGAGGCAGATCTAAAATAATTTGAAGCCTCCATTCTAGGAAATCTGGCCAACCAATCAAAGGATGCAAAAATTTTGTCTAGTCTCTCTTCCACATAGCCATCTCCAGCTCTATTATTGCCCCAGGTGAAAAATGACCCTTTCTGAGCTATTTCTTGCATTTCCATGTTATTGATGAAGTTCTGGAAACCCACAAAACTACTGGAATTCCTAGTCAGCCCCCCTCTCTTCTCCTCATTTGACACTAAATCATTCCAATCCCCTGCAATCACCCACCCATCACCCCAGTTGCTTTTCCTCTGCTCAAGGAACTCCCATTGTCTACTTCTCTCCCTTCTGTCAGTGCTCATGTACACAAATACCATCCAACACCAATCCTCAATCCCAGCCCCTTTAGCCTCCATTTGCACACAAAATTCATTTCCCACAATCTGATTCACCTCCATCTGAGAATCCCAGAGCAGCAACAATCCTCCTCTAGAACCAACTGGATCCACCAAGTACCATCTGGACTGAACTCCAAGCTTCCTACACACAGTATTAGTAAATACTCTACTTTTCTTTGAATTCACAAATATATATATATATATTTAATATATCAAAATATATCAACATTTTATTTTGTATGGTCCGATTAATATATCAAAATATATTTTTAAGTTTAATGATATGTTTTATCTAATAATATATTTTATGTTCTCAATCATTAAACGAAAATTTAACTTAAAAATATTTGTTGTTAATGACCTATTAAAAAAATTTTATTATGATTAATAAAATAGGAAATATAAATATATTGTTGAGCCATTTTATTGCAAAAGACTTTAGTTTGTTCAGATAACATATAATGAAAAATACAACAACAACAACATAGCCTTTTAGTCCCAAGCAAGCAAGTTGGGGTAGACTAGAGATGAAACCAAGAGAACCAATGGTAAGAGAAACACAAAAAGGGCAGGAAGAGATTGAAGCAAAAGAGAAAAGAGCAAAAGTCATTGTTCTGGCACGTTGATTGCTAGCCTCCAATCTCTCCTATCCACCGCTAAATCCTTGGAGATATTTCAATCTTTAAGGTTTCTCTTAACCGACTCTTCCCAAGTGAGTTTAGGCCGACCTCTAATGAAAAATACTTGTGGACAAACTCGAAATATTTACGTTAATTAATTATAGTAATTAAATGATCCTGATACATCCATATCCACTTAAATATTATACTCGAAAACTAAATATTTTAAAATTCAGATATATCCATGTATTGATACATACTTGTGGACAAACTCTATAAATTATACTCCATCCTATTTTTATAATTTGTCATCCTAGCTTAATTGATCATTTGTTAAAATAAATGTTGTTTTAGCTATTTTGTACATATTTTTCCATCATTACCCTCTTCTAACTAATAAATACACTACGTCTTTTCATATTCACTCTCCATCTTATCTCAAAACATCAATCTCTATCCTCAATGAGGATTATTATTGGGAAAAAATATTCTTAATTATTGTGCAACTTCTCAAAACGACATTTATTAAAAATAAGAGGGAATACTTTTTTTTATATGTGGTCGTGCGTTGTTATACCTATTTTCTTCAATTTCTTTTATATATTATCAAACTATTATTAATCTCTTGGAGACTGAACCCGGAGTATGAATGACTCTTCATACTCAAATACCTATTTGCGTAATCCGAAATACTATTCCCTCAAGAGTCAAGAAAGAGATACCACGCATTAGAATCGAAATCGAACGGCTACACTTAAGAGCATCTCCAATGCAACTTTTGACATTATAAAAAGTCATCCATATCATCAACCTTTGAAAGTGTGTCTCCATTTTTTTCTTCAATGCATCTTGTCATGAACTCTTTCATGATGAGGTGGATGTCATTTAATGTTGACAATGTTGAGCACACTTTCTAATATCTAACAACATGTTAAACATTATGACTCATCAATTTACTTTATATTTGGTTTAATTTTTTATTTTTTTTGTATCAATGAATTATTTAATTGGTCCACCTATACAAATAACTTCTTATCAAATTAATGCATTGGAGATACTAATTTCATTGAAATTTCTAGTCTTTTAACATTATTCCAATGGGGATTAACATTACAATCACTAATTGACATATCTTAAAAATAATTGTCTTTCACACTTATAACATTGGAGATGCTCTAACTACCTAACAACTTTTTTTTAAGCGTGAACAACCTACTTGTGTGAACAACCTAACAACCTTTTTTTAAGCGTGACCAACCTACTTGTGTGTTTCATGCGTGACTTGTGTGTTTCACAACATGTTTTGTTCATCACTTGAGGTACGTCTATTTTTTTTTTAACATACTATTTTTTATAACATACTCTGGATAAAATCACATTCCTCAAAGCTCATATGTCATTCCAACTTTAAGCATCCTCTTCTGAGGAATATCAAAAACCCTATTGCTCTACCTCAAGTTCTTCTTCAAGAAATTGTATGCATAATCTATCAAAACCCTCTTCCCAATATTCGCCCCTTTCGCCGCCACCACCTCGTGCTCCCCCACCATATGCACCACCGCGGACCGCCACACCCGATCCAAATCCCCGATTTCTCCCACCAAATCACCCCCATCCTCACCGCACCTCCCCCTCACTAGATAACTCCCCATCTCCATCAACATGTTCAATTGACCTCACATTGTGCCAATAATCCTCCCTAATGAACTCCTTTAGCCTCTCAAACAACAATCTCTCAAAGAGCTCTTCCTCATTCCTCACATCCTTGTACTCGTAACGCACGACACAACGGAACACTTGAAGCTCCTAAGGTTGGACCCTTTGGAAAAGGAACCTTTCCTCGACTAATCGGCAATGACTTGAAGGACACGAAGACCAAAACCGAGTGGAAAGCGAGCACATTCGACACGTAGTGTTTGAAAATCGAAGGGATTCCGTGAACGAATGTGCTCGATAATTCATGTCCGAGTAGAAGATTGCTAGGCCCGGGAGCCTATGGGAATCCATGTCCTCGATAATTCCCTTTACCTCCTCGCGTGATAGCTTGTGGTCGAGCTCAAAATGGTACTTCTTTCTATACACGTAGTTCCACACGAACATAATGGTCATCAAGAAGAGGGCGAACGCGAGTGGTAGGTAACCACCTTGATCAAACTTGTAGAGAACTGAACTCAAATAAACCAACTCAACCGAGCCGATGATCAAAACGTACGCAATCACAAGAAGCATGTGAGTCACAATCATGATTAGGACTATGTAGGAGCCATCACAAACACAACGGCAATCCCGTAGGCATTGCCGATCTTAGTAGTAGTCTTAAACCTGATGGTTACGAAGACGCAAGCTATATATCATGAGTAGGTAAACTTGATCTCAGGAACGTAAACTTGTCCCGGATACTTCTTAGACGTGTGCACGATTTTGACGCCCATCTTCTGTTGTCAACTGGTGACAACACCACAAGACAAAAGGTTTATGTTTATATATCAGTCTTGACAAAAGAAGTTTTTTTTTTTTTAAATATTATTGAGCCATTTCACCAATAATCAGTTCTCCGACAAAAGAAGGTCAAATGGGGTTCTCGACAACAATCTAAATTTGGATCTTCAGGTTCCATCACCAACCATTTTACAGACAAAAAAGGCTCTTTCACAAGCAAGTATTAGCTCACAAACATGTTAACAACCAAGACGAGAGATTAACGGCCCACCAAACTTCTTCTCAAGATTAAAAATACCAAACAACAGGCTACTAAAATTGGAAACAAGAAACAACAAGAACACGGAAAACATTTATAATCACCTCACGAGGCCAAGCCGCTCGAAGCTTCGTCAGTCTTGGAAACGCCCTTATCCAGAGACGGTGGCACATATATCCTGGCCTTCTTAAGAATCTCCGCCACAATCCAATACTTGTGCTTGCTGAGCGGCCGCGAAGGATCCAGCCTCACCTGCCATTTCATTACAAGACGATTACAAAAGAAATACTCAAGCGTTTTCTATGTAACTCGTAAGAGAGAGAGAGAGAGAGAGGTACGAACTCGATCGCCGATATTGCACTGGTTCTGCTCGTCGTGAGCCATGAATTTGGAGGTGCGCTTGACGTAGCGGTTGTAGAGCTTGTGATGGAAGAGGCGATCGACGGCCACCACGACTGACTTCTGCATCTTGTTCGACACCACTATCCCGACCACCGGCTTCATCCTGAATTTTCCGATGGATCTCTCTCTCTCTCTCTCTGTGAGTGACAGAATGTTCAAAACCAGGAAAAAAACCCTCGATCTGAACAGCTGATGTCGTTCCGTATTTCAAATTGGGGCCTTCTTTAGTCGCAATTTAGCCGATTGTAATGTGTAAGAATTTGAATTTTGACCCAATTGGATTCAAAACTTCATAAATCTCACTATTTATTATATATAAATAAATAAATAATTTTACATGCCAATTTTTACATAATTTTGTCTGTAGATATTAACATTTTTAAAATCATAAAAAAAAAATTGACTACTTAAATGATAGATTTTGAAGTTATTTTATTTATTTGTTATAAAAAAATTATATTATATATCAAAATAATTATTTTTTTACGATCTTCATTTAAACATCTACATTGCATGTAAAAAATATAAATAATTATATTTACATTTATAAATTAAAATTAATTTATATTGAAATTCTAATTATATAAATAACTAAATTATATATAAAGCACTTATATGGATGGGTTGCATAAATTAGTATAACATAATACGATTGATTTTTATTTGGATGAGTGTCGCTCTAAACAAAAATAATATAAGTTTTTAATAATTAATTAAAATTAATATTCAATTATGTGAACATGTACATATGGAAGTAAAGTTTTATTATAGGTTATATGTGTGAATGTAATATTTAAAATCATAAATTAGATATTGAGATTATCATATTTTTATAAATTTTATCATTAGTAAAAACTAATACAGAGCCCGTGCGATGCACGGGGTGCACAATTTTAAGGCTATTTATCCAGACTTATAATTATATACATGAATAAAGACAAATGTACGGGATATATATAATATGTGACCCGTGCGAAGCACGAGATATATTTATTTGGAAAATATTATATTATAAGATGCAATATTCAATAAAAGTTTATAATACGCAAGAAAATTGTACAATGTTCAATAAAAGTTTTATAATATTCAAGTGGAGTCTTAAAGTCTCTTGTACATTAAGACTACTGACAAAATAATATTTAATCAATGAGTTTCCTTTCCTTGTAGCCAAATTGTGAATGTGATTTGAGGAATACAACAAATCGATATATAGCTGACTTGCTTTTTTCATTGTAATTTTTTTTTCTTTTTTTTTTATAATGAATTTAAAGATATTCTAAAATATAGCAAAAATTAATTTTTTTTTATTACAATTAGGAATTTTACTAAATATAAACTCTCAATCTATGGTGTTAATCAACGTTTAAGTCTAAAAAATTAGGAATTTTTACCTCTTTTAATCAACGTTTAAGTCTAAAAAACAATAGAGTTATTATAAGTTTTTTTTCTACATCTTTTAAAACATTAAATATGAGCATGTTAGGGCTAGCTTGTAAAATAATTAATATATTATCTCACTAAAACATTTATACTAATAAAAATTTAATTTTAGCATATAAATTTATCCCTTGATATAAGAGAAAGTAACAGTTTTACTTATTGTTGTTCACCATATAATATTTAATTATTATTTTATTATATAATAAAAAAGAAATATTGTTAAATAGTGTAGTAGAATTTTTATAAAATTATATGATTTTTTTTTTTTACAATATGAATTTAATATTTTTTTATGATTTGATAATATAAACAAATCTATACTTAACTTTGACAAATAAAACAAATAAATACTTTAGTAAGTATTTAATGTATATACTAAACTAGTACGGAGCCCGTGCATTACACGGGACGATAATGATCAATCATATAAATTAGAGAAAAATAATTATTAACATAAAAATATAATATAATAATAATTTACTTTTTATCCTTTTCTTTTTTTTTTTAATGATATGTAATAATTTACAATTTGAAAAGTCCATAAGTATTGTTTAGAGTTTTTGTTCACAGAAATATAAAAATTTTAACATTAGCAAATCTAAGAAATACAAAAACTTCCTATTAAATTTCTCTATTTGTACTAATATCTTATTAGCATAAATTTTTTTTATTCAATATCTAGTCTTAAAGTTAGAAAATTGTGGTTAAATTTAAAATAATATTTATTTTATACATAAAGTTAATTCTCTAAAATAATTTAATACAAAGCGGATGTAATTTATTTCAAAGTTATAAAAATTAATTATTTTCAATTAAGACACATGATAATTAATTAGTTATTTTTTCCAATTTATAGTAATATATGTTAATTATGCTTAAAATAAACATTTACTTAAATTTTATATATTTTAGCATAAAAATTTTCTAACACGTGTAGTCAAATAATATTTTTTATGCCAAATTAATTTATTTAGTGTTTATTTATATAATCATTTGTGTGCAATTATAAGTCTATCAATTTCACGAATTTAAAATGTTATTTTTTAATATCAATTCCAGAAATTTATTTTTTTTTTGGTTGATATACTGCTTTTTTGGGTAAATAAAATTGACTATGAATTTGGAAAGAATATATAAATTTATTAATCTAGTGAAAATATCTCTTAAATCATATATCCAATCCCAAGTTTCGAGAATCTTATTATGAGAAACTATATATTATTTTTGAAAATATTAAAAAGAAAAAAATAGGTTAATGTCTATGAAATGCAACCAATTAACCAATAACCATGAAATAAGATGCTAAAAAACAATTGACGGAATCTATACTTGTAAAAGATCCACGAACAAATCAAACAAAGTGTAATGTTTTCATTCATAAAAAACCTATCACATTTGTTGGGAATCAAAATAATTTAATCACCGTCACATATATCTTGCATCCGTCATAGATATCATGCCAAAAAATATATGATATCTATATAAGTTTAAAAATTCAAAAACATTTAGATGTCCAAAAAAGATATTCAAAAAATCCATAATGGATATCATGATATCATGCCAAGTTATAATAAAATGAAGCGAGTAATTTTTAGAAAATTAACGTGGAAAATTTAAGATCAAGAATGTTGAAAAGGTAAAAAAAAATGATAACAATTCCCTTAATTCAAAATCTGACTTTGTACATAATATTTTTTTTAAAAAAAAAAAAAATACTCGTAAGTGATTCAATATTAATATATCTTTATCCATCCTCGTATTATGTGAATTTATTCAATATTAATTTTTCTTTATCCATCCTTGTATTTTGTCGGTTTGTATCAACATGATTTATAGAAATGTAATTTTTTACGGAAGGTATTGTTTTAGATTTTCAGATCTTGAAAAAAAAAGTGTCAATGATTTTTAAGAAAGAAATTCCGTGAAACCAAAACGATTTTTGTTCCACAAGTGTAGTTTCTAGAAACGATGTGTTAAACGGGTTTGGTTTTGATATCTCATGGATTTTTGTTGTAAGTATTTTTCCCCTACGAAAGCTAATTCGAGTTAATATGTTATGACATTTCCTAAAAAAAATTATATAAGATTATTTGTTTTAATTTTTTGCAGTCCCGTTAATTTCTTTTTAGAAAATGATATGACCAGATTTCTTAAAAAAAATAAATAAAAATAAAACAACCCATCGATTACACCTATAAACTTTACAATAATATCATAAATTTTATAAATAATGTTAATTGGAAAGAGGATAAAATATTTTTAAATCAATCTATTTCCTTAAATAAAATCAACTCACTTAAAATATACATAAAGTGATAAAATATGGTTAATGAAAGTGGCGAAAAGAAAATTTCAATCAAATATTTATTGCAAAGATTATTTTAGATGTTCTCAGTTGTAGGAATTTTTTTTTTCTTTTTCTAAAAAAATCTACTATAAATTTTGGCGGAAATTAAAAAATGTCTAATTGTTATTGTAAGGAATCAATTAAGGAAGATCTCAAAGTTTTTTTAAGTCAACAAATCAATTAAACAATATCTCAAATTTATTTATGTCAACAAAAAATCAATTAGACAATATGAATAATATTTCATAAAGCATATCCAAATTTTTCAAAAAAAATCCAGCTAGTATTTATCTATTTAAATAAATCATATCCCAATATAGTAAAAAAAAATTTTTATACTAAATAGGAATATATTTGGTATAATCAAATACCAAATATAATCAAATAAGTCAAAGTGTACATTTTTATTTGGTATTTGATTTTTTTATTATTATAATCTTTTTATTATACTTACCTTTTTAAAATAAAACAAATAAATAAATCAATTAAATAAATAAAATATTATAATACCAAAATAGTAATGACATTTAATGCAGTTGACTTTTCTGGATAGTAAATAGAATCTCTTTTTATATAAGTATAGATTGTATAATACGGAAATAGTAATGCAATAAATGTTGTTGACTTTTCTTTATACTAAATCTGGTAAATGGTATACATTTTAATATAAGTATAGATGAACGATCTAGATATTAACTATTTAACTTACATATGAATATTTATATCGATATTTATGCAATCTTGGCTCATTATACCAAAACTAAAGAGCTAAATAAAATGTATACGATTCATAGGATTTAGGGTTTTTAATCACAGGTAGTTAATAAGAAAGTATTTTTTAAAATATTTTAAGAAAAATATTATTAATAAATTGTCGAGGACTGATAAATAAATATAAACCTTTTGTCTTGTGATGTTGTCACCAGTTTACAAGAGAAGATGGGCGTCAAAATCGTGCACACGTCTTCTTCGTAACCATCGGGTTTAAGAGTTAAGACCACTACTAAGATTGGCAATGCCTACGGGATTGCCGTTGTGTTCGTGATGGCTCTTACATCGGCATTTTTAGTGCTAATCATGATTGTGATTTGGAAAACTCACATCCTTCTTGTGATTGCGTACGTTTTGATCATCGGCTCGGCTGAGTTGGTTTATTTGAGTTGAGTCCTCTACAAGTTTAATCAAGGTAGTTCCTACCACTCGCGTTCGCCCTCTTCTTGATGACCATTATGGTCGTGTGGAACTACGTGTATAGAAAGAAGTACCATTTTGAGCTAGACCACAAGCTATCACGCGAGGAGGTAAAGGGAATTATCAAGGACATGGATTCCCATAGGCTAAAGGATGTGAGAATGAGGAAGAGCCCTTTGAGAGATTGTTGTTTGAGAGGCTAAAGGAGTTCATTAGGGAGGATTATTGGCACAATGTGAGGTCAATTGAACAATGGATATGGGGAGTTATCTAGTGAGGGGGAGGTGCATGGTGAGATAGGTGAGGATGGGGGTGATTTGGTGGGAGAAATCGGGGATTTGGATCGGGCGTGGCGGTCCGCGGTGGTGCATATGGTGGGGGAGCACGAGGTGGTGGCGGCGAAAGGGGTGAATATTGGGAAGAGGGTTTTGATAGATTATGCCTACAATTTATTGAAGAAGAACTTGAGGCAGAGCAAAGGGTGTTTGATATTCCTCAGAAGAGGATGCTTAAAGTTGGAATGACATATGAGCTTTGATGAATGTGATTTTATCAAGAGTATGTTAAAAAGAAAAAAAGAAAAAATAGACGTACCTCAAGTGATGAACAAAATGTTATACGATTGTTATAAATCGAGTATAAAAATTACACGGGAATCCTACGAACTGATATGTATTTTTTAGTTCTTACAAATAATCTAAAAAATAGAAAATTACAATTGAACTGAAAATTAAATTACAACTGAAAATTATATTAAAACTTAAAAAAAAAAACAAAAAGGAAAGATTTTAGCCGAGGCGAGTAAAACTCTTTCCGCAAGAAGAATACGCCCCGTGTGGCAGCTCAGGTTAAGGCGTAACTTCCCTAAAGATACAACGACAAACGTCTCTAAATCTGTAGCACACCAGATTTACGAGCTCCGGCGAACTAAAACGGAGTCGAGAATTGAGCACTAAACAAATAAAAAAAATATATCTTTATGATAATTTTTTCTTTATTATTCTCAATAATATTTTTATCCCTCTAATATTTTCTGGGACTGAATATTTTCTTTTCCCTTTCTTTTGTCTCCCTCCTCTCCGGTATATCTCTCTTTCTTCTTCTCTATTCAACAAATGAGCACATCCCCGTATTTATAGATCTAGGAAGCATCTTTAATATGGTAGTTGATAAGGGATCAATAAAACCGAGTTGTTGAGAGTTGTTTAAGAGAGTTGACAATTTGGTAATAATAGATGAAGTGGTTTGACAAGAATCTTTCCACGCGTAGCAATTAATTGGTTGATTGGGAAGAATTTGTTGTGTAGCCAATTTAATACACTCACATCACAATTTGGTGGTTGTGAAGAATCTGATGGGTACTCACATTACATTAATAACAATCCTCCACATGAGTGTAATTATATATATATATATATATATACTATTGTGCTCAATCCTCACAAAACTCTATTGTATCAGAGAAGGTAGCTTTTGGCTTTGAACCTTTCATAGTAAACATCATCGGATGCACTGGCGGACTAGTGTACATGATGTCTTGAACTATTCCTCCATAGTGTACACCTAGACAATGACACTCACACAATAGAGTTTAACTCCATTCCGTTCTATCATTGTGTCCGTTTTGGCCATGGACAACACAATGGATTCATAAGTGTTTACATTTGAAGCGGCCCACACTTCACACTTATATAGGTGACCTCCCTATCAAGAGTATCCTGTATTATTCCACCTTTACAAGGTTAGGGATTCATTAAAAGTCCACATGACTTACCCTTACCACAATCAACAAGTCATCAGCACTTGTAGTGCTCTAGAGAATAGCTTTGGACATACATATGTTCCAAGTGCTCAACTGAATTTTCATAGATTAGTTTTCCCTTTGAACCAAGTTTGTGGGATCTCCATTCAGCATGGTAGGGTTACCACTATGGTCATTCTTTACATTGTAGATTTTTAAGCCCATTCCCTCTAGCAAAACTACCAATTGATCTCTATTCAATCCTTTCGTCAAAGAATCAGCCAAATTTTCCTTAGACTTCACATAGTCAATGGAAATAACATCATTTGTGATCAATTGGCGTACGGTATTATGTCTACGACGAATATGTCTAGACTTACCATTACACAAGTTGCTCTGCGTCCTACCTATAGCAGCTTGGATATCACAGTGAATCATCACAGGCGGCAAAGTCTTATCCTAACATGGAATATCGGATAAAAAATTTCTAAGCCACTTGGCTTCTTTACCAGCTTTATCTAAAGCTCTGAACTCCGATTCCATCGTTGACCGAGCTATACACGTTTGTTTTGTGGATTTCCACGAAACTGCACCTCCTCCAATACAGAAAACATATCCGCTAGTGGAGCGAGAATCTCTCGAATTTGATATCCAGCTTGCATCACAGTACCCTTCAAGTACGGCTGGATATCTCGAGTATTTTAGCCCGTATTCAAGGGTGTACCTCAAGTACTTAAGTACCCTTCTCAAAGCATTCCAATGTTCATGACTGGGATTGCTCGTAAATCTGCTCAACTTATTCACCGGATAGACCAAGTCTGGTCGTGTACAATTCGTTAGGTACATCAGACTCCATATTATCCGAGAATATTCCAACTGAGCCACTGGTTGACCTTTATTGGCTACCAGATCTATACTAAGATCAAGGGGTGTCTTACACCTAGACTGTGCACCGTCATAGGTATCAAA
Organism: Striga asiatica; assembly: GCA_008636005.1. Lineage (NCBI taxonomy): Eukaryota > Viridiplantae > Streptophyta > Magnoliopsida > Lamiales > Orobanchaceae > Striga > Striga asiatica. The sequence continues at coordinate 311,266 of BKCP01005761.1, read as the reverse complement.
TTTCTTGAGCACTTTCTCTACATAATGAGATTGTGACAAGACAATTCCATCTTGGGTTATGATAATCCTTATTCTAAGAATAACATCAGCCAAACCCATATCTTTCATGTCGAAATTTCTTTTCAACATTCTTTTCGTATCCATGATCACTTCATGGTTACTCCCCATGATCAACATATCGTCTACATATAGACATACAATCACAAATGTATTTGATGTACTCTTGACATAAACACATTTGTCACATTCGTTGATTTTGAAATCATTTGACAACATCACGTCATCAAATTTCAAATGCCATTGTTTCAGAGCTTGTTTTAGTCCGTACAAGGATTTGATCAATCTACACACCTTTCTCTCTTGTCCAGTTGCAACAAACCCTTCAGGTTGTTCCGTGTATATTTCTTCTTCCAATTCACCATTTAAAAATGCCGTCTTGACATCCATTTGGTGAATCTCAAGATTGTGCAAAGCAGCAATCGAGAGAAGCACTCTTATCGATGCTAAACGCGTAACTGATGAATATATATCAAAGAAATCATACCCTTCTTTTTGTTTAAAGCCTTTGACCACCAAATGTGCTTTAAACTTATCAATCGATACATCAGCTTTATATTTCTTCTTTAGGATCCACTTGCATCCTAAAGGTTTACAACCATCATGGAGATCAACCAACTCCCAAGTATGGTTCTGCATAATGAACTCGATTTCGCTATTTACAGCTTCTTCCCAGAGTGGTCCATCTGGGCTAGACAGAGCTTCCTTAAGGGAGCTCGGTTCATCGTCCAACATGTACGTAATAAAATCAGGTCCAAATGTTTTCGCCGTTTTTAACCTTTTACTACGTCTCGGTTCTTCATCAGTACCCTCTGGTACAGAACCACTAGCAGTTTCATACATTCGTTTAATAAAACTAGATTTTGCTCTTTCCTTCAGAGGAAGAATATTCTCAAAGAATATAGCATTACTCGACTCAATCATGGTACCAACAGATACCTCTGTATTTTCTGATTTATGAACCAGAAATCTATATGTTGTACTATTGTACGCATATCCAATAAATACACAATCGATCGTCTTTAGCCCAATTCTCATTTGTTTGGGTTCCGGTACTGAAACCTTAGCCAAACACCCCTACACTTTTAGGTATTTATAAGACGGCTTACGATTTTTCCACATTTCATAAGGAGTCTCATCTTTCCCTTTAGGTGGAATTTTATTCAGAATATGATTTGATGTTAAAACAACTTCTCCCCCACATGTTCTGTGGTAATCCTGAATTTATCAACATGGCATTCATCATTTCTTTTAACATACGGTTCTTGCGTTCAGCAACACCGTTCGTCTGTGGAGAATAAGGGGCTGTCGTTTGATGAATTATGCCATATTCAGAACATATTTGTTCAAAAGGAGCTACATACTCCCCACCCCTATCACTTTGGATTATTTTAATCCTCTTGCCAAGTTGATTTTCAACTTCGGTCTTATAGATTTTAAATGCTTCCACAACCTCGTCTTTACTTCTTAACAAATATAAGTAGCAAAACCTTGTGCAATCATCGATAAAAGTAACAAAATACTTTTTACCAGTTCTTGTTTGCACACTTTTCATATCACATACATCAGTACGGATCAAGCCTAATGGTTCATTACTCCTTTCTACCGAGTGAAAAGGCAACTTAGCCATTTTTGCTTCAATACAAATTTCACATTTTGTATTTGTCTCAAATTTAGAAATAGGAATTAATTCTAAATTCATCAACCGTTTAATTGCATTTAGATTTACATGTCTCAATCTAATATGCCATAAATTAGAGCACTCAACGGTATAAACATAAATAGGCTTTTCATTATCAACGGTTACACGGCTCATGGCCATTACATTCATTTTGAACATACTCTTGTCGAGATAACCACGACCAAGGAAAGTTCCAAACTTGCTAAGAACAAACTTCTTAGCATCAAATACCAGCCTAAATCCATGCTCAACAAGAAGACATCCGGAGACCAAATTCTTGCGGATGTCTGGGACATGCAGAACATCCTTAAGCTTCAACTCCTTTCCAGAAGTCAGCTTCAGCACCACAGTGCCCACTCCAGCCACATCAGCTGTGGCGGAGTTTGCCATGTAAATTTTTCGACTCTTAGCAGGAGTGTATTCAGAGAACACCTCCTTATCGGAACACACATGACGAGTGGCACTAGTATCGATATACCACTCTCTTGGGTTATCCACCATATTGGCTTCAAACACCACAACTGACATATCAAAGTCGGTCAGTTCACCCGACACAGGGTCGTGTTCAGCCACAAGGGCACTCGGTTTACCTTTCTTTGGCCCAGCCTTCTTTGGCCTCTTGTAATCTTTAGCCATATGGTTCGGCTTTCCACAATTATAACAAGTTCCGATAAACTTCCAAATTTTGGCAGACTGCTTCCCTTAGTCTAGGGACTTCCTTTTGCTCGAGTTGCCTTGCTCTATCAAGTTAGCACGAGCCTCCATCATCGGAATTTTCCCCGATGAATACGATTGTCCTCCTCAATACGAAGACGAACAATCAAGTCTTCAAGACTCATTTCCTTCCTCTTATGTTTGAGGTAGTTCTTGAAGTTTTTCCAACCCGTCGGCAGTTTTTCAATTACAGCCGCAACTTGGAATGACTCGCTCAGAGACATTCCCTCAGCATGAATATCGTGCAAGATGAGTTGGAATTCTTGCACTTGTGACACAACAGTCTTTGTGTCAACCATTTTGAAGTCAAGAAATTTTCCGACGACGAATTTCTTCGCCCCGGCATCCTCGGTCTTGTACTTCTTTTCCAAAGCAGCCCAAAGCTCTTTGGCAGAACCTACCGAGCTGTACACATTGTACAATTCGTTACTAAGTCCGTTCAGGACATAGTTACGGCAAAGGTAATCACCTTTCCCCCAAGCTTCGTACGCAGTGCGTAGTTCAGTATTGGTCTCATTTTCAGCAATAACCGGGGGGTCGTCCTTCAGGTATTTCACCAAACCCAAAGTGGTCTGGTAAAAATGCATCTTTTGTTGCCACCTTTTAAAATCAAGCCCATTGAATTTTTCGGGCTGCTCGGTAGTAGGTACATGGACAACAGGTATATGATTGATCGGATGCTGAGTGTTGGAACCATTTCCTGTGGAAGCCATCAGTCCGGTAGGTTGAGTTATTCTTCTTGCGATTGTTATACGATTGTTATAAATCGAGTATAAAAATTACCTGGAAATCCTACGAACTGATATGTATTTTTCAGTTCTTACAAATAACCAAAAAAATAGAAAATTACAATTGAACTGAAAATTAAATTACAACTGAAAATTATATTAAAACTTTAAAAAAAAAAACAAAAAGGAAAGATTTTAGCCGAGGCGAGTAAAACTCTTTCCGCAAGAAGAATACGCCCCGTGTGGCAGCTAACGGTTAAGGCGTAACTTCCCCAAAGATACAACGGCAAACGTCTCTAAATCTGTAGCACACCAGATTTACGAGCTCCGGCGAACTAAAACGGAGTCGAGAATTGAGCACTAAACAAATAAAAAAAATATATCTTTATGATAATTTTTTCTCTATTATTCTCAATAATATTTTTATCCCTCCAATATTTTCTGGGACTGAATATTTTCTTTTCCCTTTCTTTTGTCTCCCTCATCTCCGGTATATCTCTCTTTCTTCTTCTCTATTCAACAAATGAGCACATCCCCGTATTTATAGATCTAGGAAGCATCTTTAATATGGTAGTTGACAAGGGATCAATAAAACCGAGTTGTTGAGAGTTGTTTAAGAGAGTTAACAATTTGGTAATAATAGATGAAGTGGTTTGACAAGAATCTTTCCACGCGTAGCAATTAATTGGTTGATTGGGAAGAATTTGTTGTGTAGCCAATTTAATACACTCACATCACAATTTGGTGGTTGTGAAGAATCTGATGGGTACTCACATTACATTAATAACACAAAACATGTTGTGAAACACACAAGTCATGCATGAAACACACAAGTAGGTTGTTCACGCTTAAAAAAGGCTATTAGGTAGTTCAGTTTAGAGTTTGTCTACAAGTATGTACCAAAACATGGATATATCTGAATTTTAAAATATTTAGTTTTCAAGTATAAATATTTAAGTGGATATGGATGTATCAGGATCATTTAATTACTATAATTAATTAACGTAAATATTTTTATTATAGGTTATCTGAACAAACTGAAGTCTTTTGCAATAAAATGGCTCAACAATATTGTTTATATTTCCGATTTTATTAATCATAATAATTTTTTTTGAATAGGTCATTAACTACAAATATTTTTAAGTTAAATTTTCGTTTAATGATTGAGAACATAAAATAGATTTTTAAATAAAACATATCATTAAACTTAAATATATATTTTGATATATTAATCAGACCTTACAAAATAAAACAAGTGCATATATATATTTGTGAATTCAAAGTAAATATAATTTGTAACAAGTGCATATATATTTGTGAATTCAAAGTATATATAATTTATACACTAATAAATTAAGAAAAGTCAATATTAGAATTTTTTTCCAAGTTGAAAAGGATAAAGAAGATACATATCTTTAACCCTTATTTAGCATTGGGCAACATTAAATTTAAATTATATGTGAAATTTTGCCAATAGACAAAAATAAGGCAGTGGAACATCTTTATGTCCAACTTACACAGAGCGCCAATACTTGTGTATTGGGGGAGGTCCATTATTCAATTTTTTATTGATTTAATTTTTTTTTTTTTTTGAAAATGATCCATATTTATGTAGCATGATTATAAATGGAAATTAATGTTTATTTTCAAAAACATAGTTAAACATTTTATACAAAATATTTGAATTATCAATAAAAATGTTGTTAAATTAAGCTTAGGTTGTTGGCAATTTGATTCCCGTTGTTCTGTTTAGATAAGGATTTCGTTCGTCGCAATTATCCAAAGTTGAGATGAATACCTGCACAACCCAAACATACTGAAGTTAGTCATGTAAAAACAAAAGTTGTCAGGTTGTTCACGCTAAGTGTTCGAATTTGCTTCTAATACGTGTGCTCTCTCTCGGGGAATAGGATTTAGGATTTAGGAAATAACTATTTGACTATGAAGCAGCGTCGCTGGACCGTCTACGATTTGTACGAATCGGCTAAAAAAATGGGTCAAGCAGCTAGACAGTAGCAACTTTTTATTGTTTTAAATACTAATTATATTATTTTGTTGTCATGTTATATTTATCATATATTAATATTATTATTTGGACTTAGGTGTGCGTATGTATTATAAGTTGAGAGAATTTTTATTTTTAGGAAGTGAAAATAAATAAACAAATGAGGTATTTAATCTAATTTTTTTAGGTAGTTGAGAGAGCTTTTGCTTTTTGCTCTTGAGTTGTGGTTGGGTGGTTTGTCTGCCATTGTTGGGGGTGGTGTTAGAGAAAAATTGAAAAACTTACGAATAATTGCTCCGCGTATCTATGATATTCTGGAAGATGGGGTTGTAATTGTGAAATATTTGATGACGGGGACTGTAATGTCAAATATTTGTCGACATAGCGTACATATTTGGTTCAAATCGGTTAATATATTTGTTCCAATGAGTCTAAATACTTACAGTGAACATGTAAGACTCAATCTATGCCTTTAATTAGAGATGAAGATGTGTGGTCATGATTTAACTTTTTTTATTTTAATTATTTAAATAATATTTAGACTATTTGACCGTTGACTATTGACCATTGACTCCGACATTGACCGTTGAATTTCGGCGAGAACCGTTGACTTTCACGTTAACTGTTGACTTCTGACGTTGGCCGTTGACCTAGTATACATTATGTATGGAGTAAATATGCATTCAATGATTTGAACTAAATATGCATTTGATATGAATTGGATATACAATCCTTATTTACTAAATATGCACCAATAACATCAACTAAATATGCACTATTTATGAACTAAATATGCACTATGTATGTAGTAAATGAGCATTTTGTATAAACTAAATATGCACCGAAAATATGCAATTCAATGTGTATTTTATATAATTAATTTAAATATAATGATTATTATTTTTATTATATAATTTTTATTATATAATTAATGTAAATTTAAATTGATTAATATGATTCATTCATCTACACAAATAAATAACTATGGTTAGACCTCACATGAACTAAATATGCACTTTAATGATCTAAATATGTATTTCGTATGAACTAAATATGCATTATGTATATAATTAATTTAAATATAATAAATATGCACTATAATGAAATAAATATGCATTTCGTACGAACTAAGTATGCGTAATGAATGAACTAAATAAGCATTATGTATTACATTAATTATATATTAAAAAACAAAAAAAATATTATATTAAGTTAATTATAGAATAAATATTCAAAAATAATATCAACTGAGTATGCACTTTTTATGAACTAATTATACACTACGTATGATCTAAATGCGCATTTTGTATTAACTAATTATGCAGTAAAAATATGCAATTAAATGTGCATTTTATATGACTAATTTAAATATAATAATTAATATTTTCATTAAGTGAAAATTTCAATTGATTAATATGATCTGTTTGTCCCATTTTTGTTGCATTTGTTCATGTTTATTTTATCTTTCTTTTTTCCCCGTATTAGGTCGTTTCATTAGTTTTTAGTCCGTTTTGTGTTTTATTATGTGTTTTCCTTCATTTTGAGTCCTTAGGTGTTTTTCGTTTGTTTTTCCAGTTTTCTTCGTATTTTGTAGTTTTTGGTGGGTAGGTCGGGAGCTTCGGGTGAACTTTATCTTCAGCAAAAGTTTGTTTCAAGTGCATAAATTAATAGAGGAGTTCGCTAGCGACGCATAGGAAAAAACAGAACTCAATTCCGAGTTCGGACGAGCCCAAAGGAGCCCGAAACGCGTAGACGAACCAGGAGCCCTGCGCACCGCGCGGCACTGACCCCCTCCGCGGCGCGAAACAGCCCCATGTCGTGCCACACACTTCCTCCACGCCGCGGTGCACGTCACGGACAAGCAGAGACTTCCATCTTCCCCAGCGCCACGCCATGATGGTCCCCGCCGCGGCAGATGTGCGCCTTGCGCCGTGGCACTATGTCACGCCCGTGACACCCCGCTGCTTATAAATATCAGATTGGGACTTCAACACAGATATTCTCTCCCCTTCTGGGAGATGAACCCTAGCCCGAAAAATACACGAAATTCCTTTTCTCTTCCCCTCTTCTTCTTCTTCATTTTTCTTCCTCTTTTCATCTTTCTCTTCCATTTTTCTTCTTCTTCTTCTTCTTCTTAGTATTTAGGAATTAAGCTTGTATTTTGGATTCAACAACTGGAATTTGGATTTATTGTAAGTTTTTCTCTCTTTATTAATTCATGAATAATGGTTAGTTTGAGAGTAATGATTATGTGTGTTGAATTCGTTATAAGTAGCTAATTTTAATTGCTAGGGATAGGTGATGATTATTCTTGTTTGAATTGTACTTGTCGGGCTTGATTTATTCATGCTTATGTGAGTTGATATAATTCAGAATTGATGAATTTGTGCTGGATTGATTGATATAATCGAAGAGTGACACTTCGATCTTGCGATTGGAAATGATTGAATGTTAATTTGTCGAGTTAGGATTTGTCAATTCTATATGATTAGTTGATTAATCACCTTCTAGTTAATTAGCGACTTTTAGAACCGAAAGGGGAGAATTCGTAGACCTAGGCTCGCATGAGGTAGATGATTTCGTAATTGAATAGTCTATAGGTTTTGGATTGAAATACGTGCTTGTCGATGACCCGTCCTTTGTTACGAAAAGTTATTGAGATTGGGATAATTGGCTAATTAGAGTGTGTAGGATTTATTTTCTTTTTATGTGTGATCGATACCAAAGCTGAATTCCGAACCGCCTTGCTCGAGAGATCGACCCGGGAAACGAATCCTTGATTCGATACTTGGTAAAATATAACAATTTGTACACAACATGATCCATTGATGTACACGAATAAATGTGTATGATTGGACCTCACAAGAATTAAATATGCACTATGATGAACTAAATATGCATTTCTTATTACCTAATATGCACAATAAATAAACTAAATATACATTTCTTATTCTTAATTAAGTATGCATTATTTAAAATTAAAATATGCATTGTGTATTATTTTAATATGCACACTAAATAAACTAAATGTGCATTAATTATATAATATAAAACACAAGGGCCAGAGTGCAATTATTTAGTTTTAAACAATTTACAGATTAACTACAAGGATCAAATTACAATAAACTTTAATATACCGAAATTACAACAAGGTCCAATTCCTTCTATACAATTCCCGATCGAGATTATTGCTCTGATTTTCGATCCCAACCTGCAATTTCTGAGTGCCGCCGCTAAAATCCCTCTTCTTCGCCGTCGAAGCTATCAATCCTTGAGCTCTCGAACAGCATTGAACTCCTGTTCGATGAACACAATATACTGAAATCTCGAACGCGTTGGGGAGGAGAATCTCGATGTTCTCCTCGCCTCCGTCTCTGCCTCCGTCTCCGTCTCCGTTGTCGCTGGGTTTTTAGGTCGTCCTCTCTGCATCCTCCTTCACAAGGCATTCTCGTTGTCATCCGACTCGCGCCTCGTTGTACAAGGTCTGGTTGCATAAATCGGTCGCCTCATCGGACAACAGGTTTCCAGTCGCTGGCGAAGAGCTCCAGGCGCTGGGGGCCGATGGTAGCAGCGGGGGGAGGTGGACTTCGTGAGACGCCATGGCCAAGGGAGCATACGAGGTTGACCGGCCAAAAATTTGCCCATGGCCGACGGTCAACGGTGGTCAACATCATTAAGTTTTTTTTATTATATAATAAATTTAAATATACTAATAATAATTTATTATTATTTAATTAAGGTATTTTTCAATTGATTAATATGAGTCATTAATCTTGTAGTGCCTTGGTTTTCAAAATGTCCTTTTCATATATTTTAATTTTTTTTTATATTATTGTTGCTATTATCATCAATTATAGTATAATTATTATATTTATTATAATTAATTAACAGGAAATTAATCGAGTATAATTCGTTATTTTTAATTAAGCATAACTCAATTTATTTAGATAAGCATAATTAAATATTTAATCATTTATATAAGTGAATGGTTAGCTAATTTATTTAATTATATATATATATAAGAATAAAGTTAAATTAATTTTGAGCAAGAATTTCCCGCCAAAATAATTAATGATCTTCTTAAAAAAGAATTATCACACATATTTCAAACAAGAAAAAATCATTAATTGCATGATTATCTCGAGACCTGTCGTAGTCTTTATCGTCCCCAACGTCGAGCGTACTCACGTTACTTCGCGGGCCACGCATCTCATCTGCCGCGTGGTAGACTCGCTCGGCCAATCGAGCAACTCTCTTGTGCGCTCTATGCGCGCGACTGTAGGTTGGTTAACCGAATTAGAATTGTACCGGAATAATTGGTTTATTTGGTTGGTTAACCGAATTAAGCAAAATAAATGAAATAAAATATTATTTATATTTTAATAATATATTTAATATTTTCAATATTTATCTTTTATATTTTTTTTTCTTTTTGCTAAACTAAATAATATTTTTATATGAAAATATATATATCTGACATTGAATGTAAATAATTTAATTGAAAGTAATAACAGATAATCGAGTCGAAATATACAATTTCGAACCAAAAAATTTAGTTTTTGCAGTGCGAGTATTTTTTTTATGCGATTTAAAATGCGTGCAATTCAACTAACATTATTGTATGATTATTAAATATTTGATAAATTATAAAATTTATCCATGAACTAAATTGAAATTTATTAAATTTATAAAATTACAATTACGCCCTAGTGAATAATAAAATTCTCAAAAATCATCTCTCCCCAAATTCATTTCTGGCCGTATTATTCTCATATGGTTATTATGGCTAACGACGCGCGATTACTGCATCTGTCGGGGGTTGTCCGCCGGTCCAGTCACCGGATTGTGAGAACAGGAAGTCGGAGAGTCCGATTTTGAGTTCAATTTTTGACGGGGCTAGTCGGTATAGTTTGATCGATTAGGGTTCCAGCCATTAGAGTAGAGTTGTCCCCGGTCATCTGCGGCTGCAAGTGGTAGGTGTCAGAGGTAGTCGAGTGGTCTGATCTCTACCGGAGGGTACAGTCTTCAAGTTCGGCGGTGGCGGTTGAGAAGGACGCTGGTAGAGGCTGAACTGGCGAGTGACTGGAGGCAGGCAGTGGGCGCCGGGTGGAGTGGTGTTACCACTTATCAATGGAGCAGATTGCGACTGTGTGTGTAAGTGTGTGTGTGTGTGTGAGAGAGAGAGAGAGAGAGAGAGTGGTGTGGGTGGGTTGGGCCCACTGGTGGGGTGTGTGTGTGCTAGCGTGAGTTGGATAGGTCCGGTAGGTTATGCGACTCACTTCTTAGTGGGTCTGATGGACTATAGATTAAAATATCCAAAATTTTTTTTTTTTTTATAGGTAGAGGTGTATTGTCTAATCTGATAGCCAAATTTAATCTTATTTCTTTCACTGACCACTATTCTCACCGGTGTTTTACATTCAAACTAACACCCATCAATTCCTTAACACCCATCAATTCCTTAACTGCAGGTGGTGCAGTAGGATAAAGTTGACACTCGGGATCATATCCTACAAATCTTTGATAACTTATCAAGTGGGTATAGGTGAGGACTACACTTATCCATATGTGAAAGGTCATATCGTTCAAGGTTCACAAAAATGCACTACCACAACAAAAATCTATAGTCGTACAATATAAAGAAACAATAATAGCATCTAAGGTCTACAATGATCCCCTTTAGGACTGCCACACCTGTAAGTACACATGTAGTCATAGTCTCCTCTTAATCAAATACCACATTTAGTTCCTCTGACTTGTTTTCAAAAACTGTGAAAACGAAAGTCACATTTGAATAAATAATCAAAGCCCCAAGTTCGAGAGAAGTTTGCGCCATCTAGGCGTCTCCTCGTCAAAAATGTAGGTCAAAGGGGAAACCAGAACCCCACTACCTCCAATCTGCACAACAAACATATGCAAAATGAACTGGAGAAAAAAAAATAAATAAACAGACAATTTTTCCTTTCACNATATATATATATATATATATATATATATATATATATATATATATAAAGAAAAACTGAAACTGGGAGGAGTTGACCTAAGACAGGACCTCTGTTAATAAACAAATGTACAATCTCAAAAAAAACAAGAAAATCTACAAAAGACAGTTCCAATCTCCACCATTTCTATGAAATCCTATAATGAACCATAGCGAAAACCACTTATATGTGGATTCCTGTATGCACGTTCAGTACAATTTAACGAAAATTCACTCACCGCCCTAAGCTGCTGAACAGACTTGTAAAGAGCTTTCTTCGGTACACAAATAACTATAGCATAGTAGTCTGCAGCTACTCCCCCGTCACGCTTACAGAAAACTGGGCTTACAGTGGGCCCCTGCATCCGCAAACATGACACAACAAACATTTGATATTAGATGAAAAAATAATATGAAATAGGAAGAGTCGTTAAATCACAATTTTACACAATCCAGAGATTAGATATATGCACAAAGGACAAGTTGAAGACCTGCAAACCAGATAGAGACGGTTGGCTAAGCACACGCTCAGCCACTACATCTGCACTACTTCCCCTCATGTTAGCCGTTACCTGAAAATAAAAAATAATGGAAGACATAATTTACTAGAAAATGGCAGCCAAACTATATAAGCTACCATGAAATTGTCCTAATCATACAAAGCAGTTTTACCTTTTAAAATTACAGATACCACCATGCATTTGTTTATCTTAACAACCCTCAAGACAGGGCATTCGTAGGGTAAATACAATACCTCAAGTGGATGTTTGTATCGCTTTAAATTGGTATTTGTGATTTTGTAAAGATAATTGGAGCCGTTTTCTGGTTATGTTTAACTCTGGGGGGTATCTTCTGTAATTATCCAAAGAATTAGTGGTCCGCACCGTGAACTGACCAGCAGCCCTCAAATGCGCCTCAAACCTTTCAAGCATTTCATGGGTGATATCAAGGACGCCTTTTCTGTGGATCAGTGACCTTCTGCTAGCAACAAGAACAGCCTGAAATGGACAATGCAATGAGATCAGAAGATACAGAATAATCAAAACCATTTTTCAAAGGAGATCTTGTTTTTTAAAAGGACAGCTTCAGATGAGATCTAAAATACATTTTTTATGTCTTAGATAATATTAGAACTGAACAACAGAAATGCAGCATTTACCTGACTTTCCAAGATAACTCCGCCTTCAATTTCTTTCAAGTTATTTTCTCTCAATGTTGTTCCACTACTCACAAGGTCCACAATAGCATCAGCTATCCCCATCTAGAGGTAAAGGAGGATTAGAGGAAACAGAGTTTTTAAATTTAAAAATATTTGTCATAAGGGTCATCTGTAGGTGTACAGATCACTTGACAGCCCACACGATAAAAACTAGTAAGTTACAATATAGGTTGCAGTAATGTGACAGTTAAGAAAACCATGAAACCTAGCATTCAAGTAGAAACACACACAATTAGAAAACTTCAAAAACAGTATGTATGGAGTCAGCACTATCAGACTATATTCAGTCAAATTATGATTTATTGATTCTACTGCCAATTTACACATAGCAGAAATGTGCAAATGTCAGGAAATGTGATTACTGTGGCGTTGGTCCAAATAAATTACTGACGAACTAAAATAGCATAGCAAGTAAAAGGCATCTCCAGGTTCTTCCTCAGACACACCTACCTATACCAACTGAGAATTGCCAGAGTCCTACATAAATATCTTTCTTAACCATCTAAATTGCATCCCATATATCACAAATTTTTGGCTTCTGATCTGATATCATCGACTTATTTGTAAAAGGATACACCAGCACATGATTTAGTTGATTGATTTATCATGCAAGCACTGCCAGCAACAATTGCTATGCTAACAGGAAAAAAGAAAATGATGAACCGAATGAAAGGAAAAATAAAAGGAGACCTTAACTAAATAGAGCCAAACATAGTTTTCCCAGGACGTAACATGACAGCATTTCCCGTTAACATCCAACATTATTATAACGTTTCACCTTTACCTTAAATTGAATATTTCAGCACCTTATTTAAATATTCTAATGTACGTATAATTATTCATCAGAAAGTCATATTTATAAGCTTTGCATTAGTGAGCTTCTCCTGGATTTCAAGAGTGTTATGCAGCCTACTCTTCACACAATGGATGATCAAGTTAAAGGCATCTTGATTGCAAGTTAAATTATTTACCAAATAATATTATGTCTTCTTCACCTTTACAAGAAGTAAACTATTCACTGTAATAAGAACTGAGAAGATAAAAGGAAAATGCTAGAAGTAATCTATGACATCTAAAATGAACCAAAAACCATACATCTAACAATTATCTTTAAGGAGCATGTACTATGTATAAAAATAATCCAATACTTACAGCAGGAGCAGCTTCCAGAGCTCCATCAGCAGTCGAAAAGGTGACATGTTCCAATCCATTTTCCTTCATAAACTTAGTACCCAACTGCAAATTTTCNAAAAATACTGTTCATTTTCAATGCAATAAAATATAAATACAAAAGAAAAAAAAATAATGGCAAAATAATCTTACATATGTAAATCCGGTGGCAACTCTTAGAGGTTTCTCAGATGTCCACTGTGGCATCTGAGCCAGCTCTTTCAAAGAATTTATGTTCTCAAATATGCCATACTTGGGGATCTGATACAACAAATAAAATTATATTTCCCAACAATACAAGTGAGAAGAGCATGTGTGCTAAAAGGGTTCTCAATTTTCTAGAGTTCTGATCTCTAACTTACTGCCAGTGATAAACGACAGTCCCCATAGTCAAGAGCTTCATGAACAAGAATGAGATCTTCATCACCCTACAATAATTGTCTGACTAAGGAGAATCGAGTTTTGAGGGAGAAATTAGTAGAAGAAACGTAAATATCAAGTCAGCATGCTGGGTGAGCGTGAAGGGTGCACCAGTAATAATTGACTATGTTAAGAACAACATAGGTGCACCAGTAATAATTGACTATGTTAGGAACAACATACGTATACTTAGAAACAGATAACAAAAAATAATGGCCAACGACATACAGCATAAACTTCAACTTCTGAACATCAGACTGAAACTTCACATTCATGAGTTTAGTAGTAGAGTATGACATATGAATGGAATTTTTTTGTTTGGTAAACTCAAGCACGAATATCTAAAACTCTTTCAATAATATTGAAGAAAACGAGATACCTGTCACGCTAATTACGCCACATATTAATAGAGTAGGCCATTCGAAGACCCTAAACTCATACCTGCCCATATTCGTTTACAGTGTCCAATCCAACAATTCCAAGGTCCAAATCTCCGGATACCAGTTTCCTCACGATGTCTTTTGGCCGTTGAAACCAAACTTCTAAATTTGCAAGCTGCAACATCATCACACAGGCTATATTTAGCAACACATATGTAATACAAATCCACTTAACTATATCAAAAAAAGGATATGAAGACATAAGCAAGAGTACATAAATATATCAATCTGATGATATTTTCCATGGAAATAGGATAATTCGATCTTATGTGGCATTGCAGATGTAAAATCAAGAACCGGTGTACATTGAAAGGCCCATAAACAATATACAGAAGTTATCCTCCTGCATTGGCATAACGGTGCTTGGATTCCCTTTTTCAGTTTTTTCTGACTACATTCGAGCCCAAGTACTCGAGTAATGACCCCAATTGATAATAGAAGACCTTAAAAGGCTGACAACTCATGGACCAACACTTTAAATCAGCAAAAGCACAGCAAAGAATGAACAGATAAGCCCATTGCAACAGCTAAATACAACTCTAAAGGCTTAGGCACGCAAATGAGCGGCACACCTGTGGAATTTCCGCAACATACTGCCGCAGATTCACTTGTTTCACCGATAATTGACAATCCTGCACACAGAATTTGACCGAGTTAACCCAGAAACTGGACACACACGATAAAAGAAAAATACAGTCGACAATTGATGGATTGGAATTACAAAGATATAGGAGAAATGCCTTGAGAAGATCAAGAGTGTCCACTGCCATTCTGCCTTTACTGGGCAGCCCGAGTCGAACTTCATTCCTCTCGTGCTTCTTACCCACATTCCCGTTAACCACAGTAGCTGGCGATGCCACCGAGCAACATGAGACGAATTTCAGGGAGGAGGAATCGCTCAAACGGTACGATGGTGTTTGGA
This sequence comes from Striga asiatica, assembly GCA_008636005.1. Classification (NCBI taxonomy): domain Eukaryota; kingdom Viridiplantae; phylum Streptophyta; class Magnoliopsida; order Lamiales; family Orobanchaceae; genus Striga; species Striga asiatica. Next base: position 295,927 of record BKCP01005761.1, on the reverse strand, counting down.
ATGACGGGGTTGAACCAAGCGGGCGTTGCAGGAAAACTGTTCGTACCAAAGCCATTTCTACGAATTTATCCTCGCTCTCGCACTCTGTCACTGTGGAGAAACTGTTGAACCAGGCGATCTCCAACCGTCCACCGCCAGTATTCTTTCTTATTTATTTTCAGTTTCAACCTTCAAAAGCACATAATTACACTTCTCGCATATATAGAGGTTGATGGCATGTTTGTAATTTGTTTACAAAAATTTTAAGTGAATTTTTTTTGTTAACTATAGTTAATTTGCAAAAATATGATATGATTAGCTGTTTTAGTGAGAATTTAGATTTATATTAAAATAATATTTAAAATAAAATAATTATAATTGATTGGATGTAAAAGTATGAGAGCGATAATACGAATTGATGATTAGTTATATGAATAGTGAATTAAAGTATATGTCATGTGTAAGAATGATTGGATGACATTATTTAATTATATTGATAATATTGAAGATATTGGAGTTGAGTTAAAAATTGAGTTAGATTTTGAGTGAAATGAAATTTTGAGTGGAACTTTTGTATACAAACATGCTCTGAACTTATAATTATATTAGCAAAATACATACTACCCAATTAATTAAAAAAATAAAAATAAATAAATAAATAAAACTAAAATCCATTGAAATTAGAAGATACCTTCTATTCCAAAAATTTCAGTTGTATTCCAAACAAGTATAAACACGTTACAAGTTAAAAAAACGAGAAGATAACTAAGCAAAATAAAAAAGAAAACTAAAATTATAAATTAAAGAAAATTACCAATCTAATAATGAATTCAAATTTTTGTGAAACGAAGAATTGCATTAATATAAAAGCCTCAGAGAGGATACAAGCTACCAGTGTCCAAATATAATAGAAATCACAACTTACAAAATACAAAACTACAGACAACTAGAATAGAGAACTAAGCAAGACTCAAAACACTACAAAATAAAAGGTATGAGAACCAAACAGGGTTGGCCTAGAAGCAAATGAGGGGCTAGAAGTTAATCCATTGGGCAGTATAAATTCTGAGGCCCTGGGATGCATCTTGAGTCAAACAAATAACATTCTAGCTACTGAGAGGATATCCTAGCTAGAAGAAAATTAGAAAAAACTAAGAAACACTAGTGAATTCAAGCCATTCAGAGCAAGCTGCATCAACAATGGCTTTCTCAGTTTGCCATTGATGTTTGAAGACCCAAAGGTTCCTAACTTTCCACAACGACCATAGAATGTAGGTGGTTAGTTGGATCCTTTCCTTAGCTTCTTTGTTCATATGCATTAAACAGACCTCCTTCCACCAAGACTTGAAGCAATGAATGTTGTTCTTCAAACTAGTCCAGCTTATTGGGGCTTGCTTCCAAACCAATTTGGCTCTAGGGCAGTTGAATAGCATATGCTCAGTGCTCTCATCTTTTTCACAAAGAGCTTTGCAAACATTCTCCAACTTCATCCCTCTCTTGTTAAGGTTGTTCTGTGTTGGTAGGATCCCAGAGAAACACTTCCAGATGAAGTGTTTGATCTTTCTCTTGGTCTTGATCTTTCAGCTGATATTTCTAACCTTTTTGATCCAAGAAGCTTGACTGCTGGTTTAAGGGAAATCCAAGCCTAGGATTTTACTATTCAGTAGAGCCTCATAGGAGGAGGCCACAGTGAAGTTCCCTTTTCTGTTAAAGCTCCATGCAAGCCTGTCTTTCTGGAATTTGTTAAGAGTTCTAATTTTTAGGATGGCTTCACAGTCCTCTGCTTTGAAAGTTTGTCTGGGGAGTCTCTCATTCTAGATTTCAGTGTCTGGAATAAGCAACTCTGCAACCTAAGTGAGTGAGGTGTCAGCAGGATTATCTCTTCTGCTTGGTTTGTGTTTTGGGATATCTGGGATCCAGGGGTGGTCCTAGATTCTTGTATCCATGCCATCCTTGATAATCACCAAAAGCCCCTGTTTAAATAAAGGGCAAACAATCATCCAGCATCTCCATAGCCATGAGCAAGTCTGAGGAGGTTCAGTGTCTATGAAAGAGCAGTTAGGAAAATATTTCCGTTTTAAAATTCTGCTCATTAGAAGATGTGGCTTGGTATGAACCCTCCATAACTGTTTAATGATAAGAGACTTGTTGAACAACTTTAGGTCAGTGAAGCCTAAACCTCCATTGTCTGTGGGAATTGAAATGTGGTTGCATTGCTTCTAGTGCAGCCCTTTCTCTTGGTTTCCTCCTTTGGACCACCAAAAGTTTGACATCAATTTTAAAGATTTCAGCACAAACTCCAGAAGATAACAAGAAACATGACATCACAAAGTTTGGTAGGGCACTCAGGACAGCCTTTATCAGGACTTCCTTACCTGCAGTGGATAAGAACTTGTTTTTCCAGCTTAGTATCCTGTTTTTCACTACTTCAACAACAAAGTTAAATGTTTCTTTATTAGAGCGGCCAATACCAAGAGGGAGACCAAGGTATTTGGTAGAGGTTGTTATTTGAATGCCATTCAACAGGGAACATATGGTAGTTTTCACAGAGGGAGGAGAGTTTTTGCTAAAGAAAACTGAGGATTTGGAGAGGTTTATTTTTTGCCCAGAGCAAAGGTGGTAAATGTGAAGGATGTTCAAGATTTCCATAGTTTGAGAAGGTGAGGCTCGACTGAAAAGTAAAATGTCGTCAACAAAAAAGAGATGGGTTATAAAGGGGCCAGAATGGGAGAGCTTTATACCTGTCAGGGAGTTTTGGGCAACAGATTTGTTAATGAGGCAAGAGAAAAGTTCAGAAACAATGATGAAAAGGTATGGGGAAATTGGGTCTCCCTGTCTCAGCCCCCTAGAGGGAGAGACATGTCCACACTTTTGGCCATTGATATTGAAAGAGAAGCTAGTGAAAGTGATACAGGCCATAATCCAATTTATAAAAGTCAAGTGAAATCCCATTTTAATCATGGCAGCTTTAGTGCAAGACCATTCAATTCTATCAAAGGCTTTTTCCATATCGAACTATTCAGTAGAGCCTCACTAGAGGAGGTCACAGTGAAGTTCCCTTTTCTGTTAAAGCTCCATGCAAGCCTGTCTTTCTGGAATCTGTTAAGAGTTTAGATTTTTAGGATGGCTTCACAGTCGTCTGCTTTGAAAGTTTGTCTGAGGAGTCTCTCATTCCAGATTTCAGTGTCTGGAATAAACAACTCTGCAACCCAAGTGAGTGATGTGTCAACTGGATTATCTCTTCTGCTTGGTTTGTGTTTTGGGATATCTGGGATCCAGGGGTGGTCCCAGATTCTTGTATCCATGCCATCCATGATAATCACCAAAAGCCCCTGTTTAAATAAAGGACAAACAGTCATCCAGCATCTCCATAGCCATGAGCAAGTCTGAGGAGGTTTAGAGTCTATGAAAGAGCAGTTAGGAAAATAATTCTATTTTAAGATTCTTCTCATTAGAAGATGTGGCTTGGTATGAAATCTCCATAACTGTTTAATGATAAGAGACTTGTTGAACAAATTTAGGTCGGTGAAGCCTAAACCTCCATTGTATGTGGGAATCGAAATGTGGTTCCATTGCTTCCAGTGCAACCCTTTCTCTTGGTTTTCTCCTTTGGACCACCAGAAGTTTGACATCAATTTTGAGATTTCAGCACAAACTCCAGAAGGTAACAGAAAACATGACATCACAAAGTTTGGTAGGGCACTCAGGACAGCCTTTATCAGGACTTCCTTACCTGCAGTGGATAAGAACTTGTTTTTCCAACTTAGTATCCTGTTTTTCACCGCTTCAACAACAAAGTTAAATGTTTCTTTTTTAGAGCGGCCAATACCAAGAGGGAGCCCAAGGTATTTGGTAGAGGTTGTTATTTGAATGCCATTCAACAGAGAACATATGGTAGTTTTCACAGAGGGAGGAGAGTTTTTGCTAAAGAAAACTGAGGATTTGGAGAGGTTTATTTTTTGCCCAGAGCAAAGGTGGTAAATGTGAAGGATGTTCAGGATTTCTAGAGTTTGAGAAGGTGAGGTTCGGCTGAAAAGTAGAGTGTCGTCAGCAAAAAAGAGATGGATTATAGAGGGGCCAGAATGAGAGAGTTTTATTCCTGTCAGGGAGTTTTGGGCAATAGATTTGTTAATGAAGCAAGAGAAAAGTTCAGAAATAATGGTGAAGAGGTATGGGGATATTGGGTCTCAAGAGACATGTCCACACTTTTGGCCATTGATATTGAAAGAGAAGCTAGTGGAAGTGATATAGGCCATAATCCAATTTATAAAAGTCAAGTGAAATCCCATTTAATTATGACAGCTTCAATGCAAGACCATTCAATTCTATCAAAGGCTTTTTCCATATCGAGCTTAAGAGCCATAAAGCAATTATTTCCTGATTTATGCCTATTTAGGTAATGAATGGCCCCCTGTGCAATAACAACATTATCTAAAAAAGTTGTCTATCAGGGATAAAGGCTGCTTGATTATCACTAATGCAAACACAGAGGCAGTTTTTAAGTCTGGAAGCAAGAATCTTGCATAACTGCTCTCTTTTCGAGTTAAGGAAAATTAACCAAAAAAAAGAAGAAGAACATAAACATAGAACCCCATCTCTTCTCTTGAGATATACAATACAATTATTCCATTCCCAAAAAACCTTTGTTCGAAAGCAAAAGAAAAAAAAAACCCCCGACATTTGATATTCACAAGATCAAATACATGAGAGAGTAAATATCACAAAAACCAACAATCATCATTACAATAGTTGAAGAACATTACGAAAACAACAATTCGTCAAATAATAATAATAATAATAATAATAATAATAATAATAATAATAATAATAATAATAATAATAATAACTACTTAATTAATACATACAACTAGATGTTATAAAAAAACTAAAAACCCAATTTCATCATAGACGTATATCGAGAAATATGCCAATAGCCTCTCAGACGAGATCTCAAACGAAACATAACTTGAACTGACGGTGGTGGTCTCTCTAATCGGTTGAACGGTGCGGGATCGAGTGTGGCGGGATTGAGTGCAGTTGGGTGTACGGGAATGAGATTGTTTGCTACGATCACGATCTCGATCCCTGTCCCTATCTTAGTTATTGCGGTCTCTTTTCCACTCACCATCTCGTTCGTCGCGGTCTCTTCTCCGTATTGGGATCTATGAGGATCTCGTTATGTACAAGTCACGAATTCAATAGCAAACGTAAATCTATGCGCAACGGATCTAAAGGTTTGACGTAAAGAACTTACGGCTTAAAATTTATGTAGATTTGGTTGACCACGAACAGTTGACCACAAATCACGTCTTGGGTTGCACGAACAAGATCAGATCAAAACTGGATCAAATAGGTGCAAACAGATGAAGACGGATGTTGCAGCCTGGGAGCTTCCGGCGGCGTGTGCGGGCGCGTGTGGCGTCAGACGGCGGCGATGGAAAGCTTTATGCTGTGCGCCTCAATCGGACCTCCGGTTAGTTCTGTAGGATAAAATATATTTCATCTCAGTTTATTTACAGATCTTCTACCGTATTACTCAATACACCCTTCTTCAACTTGTACCAGTGGAGCAACAAAAAGAAGATAAAGCTCGAATGAGATCTAGAGAGAGAGAGAGAGAGAGGCGTGGGGCGTGTTTCACGTGAGATGTGAACTCTGTTCTCTTCTCATGAGCTTAATGATGTATATATAGAGCTATACTAGGGACCCTTAGGAGATTAGTAAAAGGGGCTCCTTAATTAATTAGGCTAACTGTGGGCCAAATCCACTCATCTAGTTAATTAAATAATATTAATGGGTCACCAACATTATATTATTGCACTCCCTTTTTCCTAGCCCAAATTACATTTGAGACCCCAATAATAATTACTCAATTTATCTCTCCACGTTTAAGATATAATATCTATTAATTAATTCGATTACTGACAATCAAGAATTAATTAATTTATTATTATTTCACCGAAACTAGCGCTCGTTCATCACATTCTTATTTAGCATAACAATCCTTCATGAACTCACTCCGAGGACATCATCAAACTAACGCACATGGTAACCGTAAATATCATAACAGTACATCCTATATATAATAATATTACCCAATACAGTAGAAATATTGATCCAGTGAACTGAGCCTCACCCAAGTGAATCAAAGTAATATATATTATATATATCTGCCTGTTTAATATCTTACGGGTTAAGAAAACACAGTAATTAACCGAGGCCTAGTTCATTTACGACGATCAGTATAAAATGAACTTCTCCTCTCTGGGATCCTGTTCAATACATAAATGTACTAGTGCAACTAATCAGTCAAGACAAACTGTACAGTAGACACTACAACCGTTCGGATGGGATGTTCATGTGATGCAGAATAATTATGATGATTGTTATTATTATTATTATTATTATTATTATTATTATTATTATTATTATTATTGTTGTTGTTGTTGTTGTTGTTGTTGTTGTTGTTGTTGTTGTTGTTGTTGTTATTATTGTTATCTGTTAGCTTGGAGAATAAGCTAGGGTTTAGTTTAAGAGTCTTATTTAAAGGGCTCTTGTGCTTTGTTATTAGGGCAATTGAATATGAAATAAGAAATTGATTGACTCTTGTGAGTTTTATCGAGAGAGTATCTCGTTTATCCTTCCCACTCGTACGCTTCCGTACATCATCATGTCCATCTAGGTTGTGAACAACTATTCTTGTTCGCAAGTAACTGATAGAGTGATCTTCGGTTCGCCCGATGACGACCGACTCTATCTAAGTGCAGAACAACAAAACGTAAAGCTTATTTACTCTAACATGATTCTCATTTATAAAGGACAAATATGTAATAACATGCAAAGCCAAGCTTTCAGTATATAACACTAACACTCCGGTCACCGTCTCGGTCGTCATGGTCTCTTCTTCGGTCACGGTCACTGTTCTGATCCCAGCGACCGCTCATGATGGATGAAGATAGACTTGAATT
>BKCP01005761.1:269045-279621 GCA_008636005.1 Striga asiatica | reverse complement strand
TGTTATATTTACCTTTTTTTTTTTCTTCATAATTGGTGAGTTCTGAATGCAGGCCCTCGACACGTTCAATACTGCTGTGGTTTCGCCTATATACTACGTTATGTTTACATCTTTAACCATATTGGCGAGCGTGATTATGTTCAAGGTAATCATTCTTTTTCCCCAGGAAGTAGCAAACCAATTTTTTTTTTCTTTTTTTTTTCGATGTTCTTGGAGCCGTGACTTTTAAGTAAATTACCACAGAGTTAAAAAGGATAATATTATCAGCATCACAGTATAAACCAGCCATGTAACCACTCTGACTTTTGACTGTTAAAATCATTAAGTAAAACAATCATTAAGTAAAACAAAAAGGTGTTAGAATGTGACATGTATTCACTTCACCAAATATTTATCGAGCATTCGTTTGTGATGATGGACAGGATTGGGACCGGCAAAACCCAACTCAGATTGTCACAGAAATGTGTGGCTTTGTCACTATTCTTTCCGGGACATTTCTTCTCCACAAAACAAAAGACATGGCTGATGGTACAAGCTTTATTATTAGTTGTTACCATTATTCGTCTTAGTTCAATGTTGATACTAATGGAGAAGGAATATGTATTGTATACTTTTGATGACAGAGTTTTACAAAGGTTGCGCATTCAATGGAGGCGCCACATCAATTGCCATGAAACTTCCTAAACACGCAGATGAAGATGGATTTGCTCAAGAAGGCATACCTTTAAGACTGAAGGAATCCTCAAGAACACCATGATGTAATTTTTTTTCTTATAATTTTTTTTGTCAAATACAAGCTCCCAAAATCAAAGCTACTGGGGAAGATACCACACCTATGTGATTATTGTATTTATCGCTACTAACTACTAAACAGTCCCCAACACAATTTTCTTCCTGTAAATGAAGGCTGTGATTCACTTTTCCTCCGCGTTTTCATTTTCTCCCATCAGATGCACAGTATTAATACAGGGGGAAAAAAAAATTGTTCCAGTAAAAAAGGACAATAAGTACATCAATAATCTATATTAATTCCATAGGGACTAAATCATTTTCTATTCTTTTTTATTATTGTAGTGTGCTACAAAATTTGGTATAATCTACATAAGAAGGGAGACAGTTACCAAATCATCAAGGCAAGTTTAGGTAGAGAATCTGGGATACAATGGAAGCATTTTTTTCAAAATCTGCGTTTGGTTTACTTGTTTATTTGCTTGAGAAGTCCAGCTACTGATGCGCAATGTGTTGATTTATATTCACATTGTTCGCAACAATACTGCAGCATCTGGATGACTTTGACACACCTACAACACAAATTAAGACCAACTGTAATTTTAGTAATTGTAATGTAACATTCACGATGACGAATAAGAAGTTAACATAGTTTCTTCAAGAGTTACAAAAACATAAAATCAGTTAACAGCCCTGTTAATGTATGTTAGCCTATGAACAAGCAGAATTGGGAATTTTTAAAGGTTTCAAAGTTCAGGTTAAACAACATATACATAGGTTATTCATTAACAACACGGTTTTTTTTAACCTCCAAACAAACTAATGCCTATCAACAATTAATAAAACAACAACGAAGTAAAAACCCAGATGACCAAGAAATCCTAATATATGAAGAACTCCTATGATTTACATGGCCAAGAGGCTTTAGTTGACAGTAAACGAAAACAAGGAATGCACATTGTTCCATGCCATATGTCCAAATTAAGAGTAACCAGCTACTTTCATCTCATAAGCAAATCAATGCAATTTTGTCAAAGATTTTAGAGGGGAAAAGTAGCCTAAGCATAGTTTGGGGACCATTAATGAAAGAAAATGCAGCAAACTTATTGAGCCACGGATATCACGGATATCAATCAGACTCCAACAAACCACAAAATCAATCAGCACAATTTCACCATAACTAAACCAACGGNCGAAATGTAAAAGAATCTGAATATGAAAACACAGAAATCTGATTCAAAAGAAACAAAAAAGAAAAGAAATTACTTCTGGGGAAGAAAATTGTTCTTGGAGAGGCAAGCTTGGATATCGCAAGCCTGTTTCTTACATGGCTCTTTACTGGTCTGAGCCATTTATTCTTTAATCTTCTCTCTTTTCTGATCCAAGTTGTGCAGTTGATCGGTACTACCAAAAGGGAAATCTTTCGAATTTTAGGTTTATGGAAGATTGTTAATCTGAGAACTGTTTCAAAATTTGTGAGAGAAGCTCTAACATATTGCAATATGCGGGAATCGATCTATATGTATGGCCCGTCGGTTTGATAAGGGTCTGTTTGGTGAGGTGCATTAGATAGTCCGCTACTGGACAAAACAGGTCTAATCAAATCCTGAGTTATCGCTAATACTATTTTACCCGGTGAATTAATTTATATTAAACATTAAATAAAATTTAAATTGAAATATAAATTAAATCCAATTCTGTAAAAAAATTAAAATAAATTATTATCGATTATGAATATTTCATTGTATACGACATTATATATATCAATTGGCTCTCATTGTATAACAATGTTTATCTTTCTTTATTGATCATTTTTAAAATTATCAGTATAATTGGTTATGGTAACCTAAATTCATATTCTTTCTCCAATCATTGACTATATATTTTACTCTACTTGTAATTTATTTTCATTTATTTTTTATTTTAAAAATTTTAAGACATATAGTGATTTAATAAAATTCTTATTATATAATTTATAAAAATATATTCACATGGAATAATAAATGTATGAAGACTTTTTTTTAAGAAATATTATTGTATTTATGTGTAGTATTTTGAGAATTGTAGAGTATGNTTTATTTTTTTTTTTTCAGTGAAAAAATATATCATATCTTTTTACTAGTTTTAAATAATCACAACTATAGAAAATAAAGTTATATTTTCACTAATTTCACAAAAATCCATAAACTCGTATCACAATTAATGATATAAAAATAAGAAAAAAAAATGCTAAGTTTGAATTAAAAGTAGCACGTCGTGGCGCTTTGTGTTATGCTAGCATAAATACATCATTAGACTGGAGATGCCCTAAAGTTCTAAATTAAAAAAAAAAAAAAATTCAGTTTTATACATATTACTACTATAACATGGAATATTAGTTGATTTGTTTTAGTCAATATTTTGATTTCTTTTTTTTTTTCTTTTTTTTCTTTAAATAATTAAAATGCATTCAACCAAAGACATACTTTATATTTGTATGTTTTCATTTTCATTTTATAAAGTAGCATATTAAATAGAGAAGTTATTGCAGGCCAATAGAAAGTCTCTCAAAAACTACAATAGTATGCTTTTTTCTGATGATTCAATGGTGACAGAAGGAAATAATAAGCTTATCCAACAAGAATTGTTGTATGACCGTACACAATTAGAGGCAGAGCAAATTATTTTCTTGTTTGACTGTTGGACAATAGGGGGTATACACTGAAATTTTAAATGCTACTACAAATAATGTTGGTGGTGTTTTCTTTGTCTATGGATATGGTGGAACAGGAAAGACTTTCATTTGGAGAATGTTATCCGCTGCTCTTAGAAACAAAGGTGAAATTGTTGTTAATGTTGCTTCAAGTGGAGTTGCAGCACTATTACTTCCTGGCGGTCGAACTGCTCATTCACGTTTTGGAATTCCGCTCAACATTAGAGAGAAATCTATGTGTCCACTTACTCCTGATTTTGAGTTAGCTTCTCTTTTGGAGAAGACAAAACTTATTATATGGGATGAAGCTCCAATGATGAATAAATATTGTTTCGAAGCATTAAATCAAAGTTTCAGGGATTCATGTACCGATCCTTCCAAGAAGTGCATACCTTTTGGTGGAAAAGTAATTATTTTTGGGGGAGATTTTCGGCAAATACTACCTGTGGTACCGCAAGGTAGTAGAGAAGATATTGTTTATGCCTGCATAAATTCATCTGCATTATGGAATCATTGCAAACTTCTCCAGCTAATTAAAAACATGAGATTAACTGTTGGACAATCACACTCACATGTAACTGCTAGAGAAATTGAAGATTTCTCTAACTGAATCATAAAACTTGGTGATGGTCTAATTGGTGTTGAAGTTGATGGAGAAACTTTTATCAATATTCCTGAAGACTTACTGATTCAAGATGCAGAGTGATATGGGATATTATACGATTAAGAAGCAGACCGGTCCATCATGTCGGTCAGACAGGCATAGGGTGGAGAAAACCACGTTGGTTGAAGAATGATCGACCGAAACGGAACAGATCGAGCAGAATAGCAGAGCTGGTCGAGGATTGATTTAGTAAGGGTGAGCTCGATCAGATCGAGCACGTAGCAGGAAGGAAACAGTCGAGAGCGTGACCTGAATGCGAATGGGCGCGTGAGTGATGTCAGGAGATCCCAACAGTTTGCGCAACGGAATAATTCCCCTCAGCTCAGAGGGGGGCACGTGGTGAAAACGTATTAGTGCAGAGTGATAGTGGTAACAACCACCTCTGACACCCCTGACATTTCTGACAACACGTACACTGTGTGTGTACGGACGGGCAGCAAGGGCAGGACAGCTCACCAATATCCGGGCAGCTCTTAGGGCAGGTATCTCACTCCTATATATATGGGAGTGGGTCTTTTCTTAGGGTTTACGATTTATCCATTCTTTACTTTGGAAAATTGAACAAACATATACTGACTTAAGCATCGGAGGCTCTTCACCGGAAAACCCCACCGGTGTGAGAGTTCTGTGCAGGGACGCGGCGTTCTATCGGCGAGGAAGAAGGAAGCAAACCGATTCCAAGCCGGTCGGAGTGTTTTGCGTTACCATTTGGCGCCGTCTGTGGGACTTTCGTTCGAAAAGTGGTGTGCTGAGATTTCTGAAGCTTGGTAGCTATGGCGGACGGAATTTCCTAGGAGAGATTTACAGGCATCGTTCGATGATGCGTGGACGATGACGAGGCCGTTTGGAGATGGCCCACCTCCGGGCTTCTCTGGACCCTCGCGTACACCGGTGACTCCAACGCCTGTTCCCCAAGGTGTAGAAGTCACGCCGGTGCAACCAGAGGCTGATGTGGGCTCAAATCGGGCCCAGGAGACCCGCACAGCTCAAGGCGCGGCGGCCCCAACGCCGCCGCAACCAGATCTGGCCGCGACGCTGCAGCGAGGAGTGGCGGTACAAGGAGTGGTGCCGCTGCCGGCGGAGGAACAATGTCCTGGCCAGCAGGTGGTGATGACTAGGCAGGAGATGCAGCAGATGGTGGCGAACGCGGCGGCACAAGCGGTTCAGCAGGTCACTCAAAGCCTTTCGCGAGTGGCTGCTGGGCCAACGATGGTGGAAGAGGACGTGTCTAGCTATGGGGGAGATGGGGCCTTAAGAGATCGTGAGGTGGAGAGGCTCGCGGAACAGGTTAGGCAGATGCAGGCTAAGATGGATGGTCGACCTGAAAGACGTGCTCGAGGACATCCGTTCTCGAGGGATATATTGGCGGCACCATTACCTGCGAATTTCAGAGACATGAGTTTGATGTTCGATGGGACCACTGACCCGTCGAGGCATGTAAGGGCGTTTGAGAATTTGGCTGTGTTGCATGGTTATTCTGACTCGGTTAGCTGCAGGGCATTCTTGTCGACCTTGAGGGGAGGCGTACTCGACTGGTTTCAGCAGCTCCCTCATGGATCGATCAAGGACTTTGATGATTTCGCGGAAAAGCTAATGACCCAGTATGCGAGTGCGGTGGCACAGGAAAAGACGTACTTGACGTTGATGGCCATGAGGCAAGGGGAGAAAGAATCATTACGCAAGTATGTCGCGCGATACAATCAAACTTGTTTGGAGATCCCCACGACCTCGGACGAGGTGAAGGCTGGAGGGATGATACGAAGTTTGCGAGCAGGTCCTTGTCGAACATCTTTAGCCAAAACCCCTGCTCGTACGTATGATGATGTGCTAAAAAGGTGCAAGAAGTACATTAATTTGGAGGAAACGGAGGCTGGGTTCGCTAAGTTGGAAGAATTGGCTAAGCTAGAGCCGAAGAAAGGAAGGGTAAGCTCGCCTCGAAGAGTATCCCCGGGAAGAAGATCGCCCAGAAGAGAGGGGCGTGGTAGGGTTGATCGTGGTAGAGAAGACAGGTGGAAGGATCGACCGGTATTGGGGGGGAAGCGTTTCCAACACTTTACGCCCCTTAATGCGAGAATGGGAGAGGTGTTGATAGCTATCGAGAAGAAGATAGAGGATAGGGATGTGACGTGGCCTAAGTCGAGGCGTGAGGGGCCGACACAGCCTAGGTCGAGCAAGTATTGCCGTTTTCATAAAGATTATGGGCACAAAACAGAGAAGTGTAGGCACCTCAAGGATGAGATCGAGCGCCTTATCAGGGCCGGGTATCTCAAGGAGTTCGTGTACGAGGGAAAGACAAAGGGGAAGGATAAAGGGAAATGTCGAGAGGACTCGATGGAGCGAAGTGATCGGGATGATGACGAGGAAGGTGATCCCCGAGGAGGAAGGGGTAGTCGAGGAGGCAAGAGGAGACGAGGGAGTCAAGATCGAGGAGGTTAGGAGGATCAAGGCCCAGTGAAGAGAGGAACGATTTATATGATCTCGGGGGGCCCAACTGATGGGGACTCGAACAACGCTAGGAAGGGACATGTTCGAGCGATAAAGTGGAAGAGAGAGGAGGTGGGGATCACTGCTCGGATGCCGGAGATAAGTTTTCGGGCGGAGGATGCAGAGGGAGTAGTATTACTCCACAATGATGCACTGGTGATAACGGCGGAGGTGGCTGGTTTCGATGTGAAGAGGGTGTTTATTGATACGGGGAGCTCGGTTGACGTGATGTTTTATGATTGTTTTGTGCAGATAAACAAGGAGCTCAATCTCGACTTGAAGCCGGTGACCACAGCCTATATGGATTCAACGGGGGCGAAGTGATGCCGATGGGAGAGGTGAGCCTTTCTGTTGCCTTGGGGCAAGGAGTGATGAGGAAGGTGCGAATGGTGCGGTTTGTGGTCGTTGGAGCAGAGTCCTCGTACAACATTATCATGGGAAGGACCAGCTTAAATGCTTTCCAGGCGGTCGTGTCGACGTACCACATGACGATCAAATATCCAGTGGGGGAAAACGTTGGTGAGGTCGCAGGAGATCAGCTTACCTCGAGGAGTTGTTTTCAGACCACAGTGAGCAATAATAAGCAGCTCTCGAGGAAGCGAGCGAAGCTTGGAGAGGAAGTATCGAGCCGACCTGGAGGCTCGAGATCAAGAGAAGAGAAGGAGAGAGCCGATAAGGGAAAGGAGAAGGTGGAAATGCAGCCAGGAGGGGAGATTGAGGAGGTCCAGATGGTGGAAGGATGCGAGGATAGAAAATTTCGGATAGGTAAGGAGATAGAGGAACCCCTAAGGTCGAAATTGATTGGGTTGATTAGAGAGTTCGCGGATGTTTTTGCGTATACGGCGGAGGAGTTGACAGAGATAAAGGCGGAGGTGATAGAACATCGTTTGAATATCGACTTAACGGTGAGGCCAGTGAAACAAAAAAGACGACACCACGGCGCAGAAATGGACAAAGTGATCGAGCAGGAGGTCGAGAAGTTGTTAAAGGCGGGCCACGTTAAAGAGATCCAGTTCCCTGAATGGTTGTCGAACACGGTGATGGTGTCTAAGTCTGGGGGAAAGTGGAGGATGTGTATTGATTTCCGAGACTTAAACAAGGCGTGTCCGAAAGACTTGTATCCTTTGCCCAGGATTGATCAGTTGGTCGATTCTACTGCAGGTTGTGAGTTGCTCAGTCTTATGGATGCATCCCAGGGGTATCACCAAATCCCTTTAGCTCGAGATGATCGGAAGAGGGTGAGTTTTGTTACGAGCAGGGGCACTTATTGTTATGTGGTGATGCCTTTCGGTTTAAAGAATGCAGGGGCGACATATCAGCGGTTGGTCGACAAGATCTTTAAGGAACAGCTGGGGAGGAACATGGAGGTGTATGTCGATGATATGTTGGTGAAGAGTAAGGTGGAGGCCGATCACGTGAATGACTTAAAGGAGACGTTCCTGACGCTGCGGAGATATGGCATGAAGCTGAACCCCGCTAAATGTTCTTTTGGGGTAAAGTCGGGAAAGTTCCTGGGGTACATGGTAACGAAGAGAGGGATCGAGGTCAACCCAGAAAAGGTGAAAGCGGTGATCGAGATGAAGCCACCTACAAAAGTGAAGAAGGTACAGATTCTTACGGGCAGGATAGCGGGTTTGAGCCGCTTCATATCCAAGGTGGCGGAAAAGAGTGGGCCCTTGTTTCGAACGTTGCGAAAGAGCTCAAAATTCCAATGGACGGAGGAGGCCCAGAAAGCATTCGAGGAGTTGCAAAAGGTGTTAGCTAACTTGCCTCTATTAGCTAAACCAGTTCCGTGGGAAGACTTAGTGTTGTATATATCTATCGGAGAAATGGCGGTAAGCTCGGTTCTGGTGAGGGAAGAAGGCGCAGTGCAATTTCCAATTTATTATGTGAGCAAAGTGATGCAAGGGGCAGAGAGGAGATATTCAGAGATCGAGAAGGGTGCATTAGCGGTGGTAGTAACAGTGAGAAAGTTGCGGCCATATTTTCTAGGCCACAAAGTGAAGGTGAGAACGAATATGCCATTGGGAGAAACGTTAGGTCGACCTTCGGTATCAGGTCGACTAGTCAAATGGGCGGTCGAATTGAGCGAATATACGATAGCATATGAGCCAAGGAGGGCGATAAAAGCACAGGCATTGGCGGATTTCATACAAGAGGGTACGAAAGGGGAGGAGGAAGAAGAAGGTGTTTGGCAAATGTTCGCTGATGGCTCGGTGGCGAGAGTTGGAGGGGGCTTGGGCATTGTTCTAATCTCGCCCAAGGGAGACAATTTGGAGTTTGCAGTCAAAGTTGAGCACAAGATATCGAACAATGAGGCAGAATATGAGGCGGTTATTAAAGGGATGCAACTGGCCATAGCAGGTGGAGCTCGAAAAATTCAAGTGTATTCTGATTCTCAGTTGGTAGTAGGCCAGTTTCAGGTGGAGCTCGAAAAATTTAAGTGTATTCTGATTCTGATCATTTAGCTGCTATTGTTGAAAGGGCTTATCCTTCACTGCTGAACAACTTTTACGATTCATCATTTTTTAAAGGAAGAGCTATACTTGCACCTACGAATAAAATTTTTGAAACATTTAATGATTATATTATGTCAATGATACCTGGTGAAGAATGTGTTTATCTAAGTTCAGACAATATTTGCAAGACATTTGTTGATTCCAAAAATCAGCATTCAGTGTATACAACTAACTTTTTTGAATGCAATAAAATGCTCTGGAATTCCTAACCACATCTTAAAAATTGAAAGTTGGTATTCTTGTAATGTTAATTCGAAACATGAATCAATCTTCTGGGTTGTGTAATGGCACCAGAAGAGTCATCATTTTACCATTATATTATTTTGTCTTGCATTTATCATTCTTAAATCTTACCTAATTTATTATCTACTATTATTATATATTTTTACTTTTTAATTAGAAAGAAGAACTGATAACTTTAACAAATAACCATTTATTTGTTTTATGGGTTGTGTAATGCCACCAGATTAGTCATCACTCGACTTGGGGATTGCATTATTGAGGCTAAGATTCTATCAGGAAGAAATATTGGTAGTAAAGTATTTATTCTGCGACTGCTATTGAGTCCTTCTGATGTATTATTGCCTTTCAAGTTTCAACAAAGACAATTTACACTTACGGTTTGTTTTGCACGACTATTAATAAGAGTCAAGGACATACATTATCTAACGTCGGATTGTATTTGTCTAATCTTGTATTCAGTCATGGTCAACTTTATGTTGTATTATCTATATATATATAATTACTAGCCAAACATTTAATAAAAAATCAAAACTTTTCCCTCCAAAAGACGTTACTTTGCATTAACTAAGTATTTGTATTTTTTATTTATTTTATTATATAACAACTACTACTAACAAATCATAAAGTCACATTAAATGGTATTATAATTTAATATTTTTTTCAAACTATTTATTTTAATTATTATTTATTTTTTGTTTTAATTCATTAAGCAAGTTTTTTTTAATAAAATTAGTTATTTAATTTTTATAATATAACCAAAATTTTGAAAATTCCGTACACAATTTCTATAATAATAATAATAATTCAATATTGTTTTATCTAATCAATTGTTCATAATAAAAAAAGATTGCAAAAATTATATATCTGCAATCGATATAAAGATTAATATGTAAGTTAATAGTTTATCGTTCATTTTTACTAATGATAAAATTTATAAAATGTGATATGCTATTATCTAACTTATAAGACAAAATAGCTCGTTATATCACGACCTTTTACCTAATTGCTAAAACATCACGACTTTTGGACCTTGACGGAGAATATCACGACCTTTCATTTCTTTGCAAAACGATACCTGAATGTCGGAGCTCGGTCATCGGTGATTACGTGTCCGACGATACTTTATTACATGGATTTAAAAAAAATGACGTGGAAATGATTTCTCCACATGTTCAATGACATGGGAACGGCTATAAATACCCAAAATCAACTTTTTCACTTCAAATAAAAAAAAAAAAAACCCAA
>BKCP01005761.1:223567-256549 GCA_008636005.1 Striga asiatica | reverse complement strand
CCCCCCCCCCCCCCCCCCCCGGAAGGAAGAAGATAGCCCACAAAGGCGCACATCTACTCTTATGCATAGAGTCATATCTTCTAAAGATACTCAAATCTTGGTGTATCATACTTTATTGAATTGCAAGAATGTTATCCATTTTTAAAGGGAAAAGTAAGTTATTATTTCTCAATGATGAGATGTTATTGAAAACTTTTAACACACTAGGGCAGGTATTTCATAATAAAATTATCCATTACAAAATATGTTGGGAGGCCGTACATGTTGAAAATTGAGATAATTGGGAGCTCGTACATGCTGAAAATTGAGATAATGCGGCCCCTTGTAGTTAAACTAATTACACAGGCAAAACAAATAGTTTGTAAACTAATTAATAAGCGTGACGAGTTTTACTACAAATTAGTCATCACAGAAATATTTATTGACCAATTATCTTTGATTTTGAAAACTAAAAGTAGAATTCTAACCGTCGTGCGTGATTACAATTATTTACCGTATAATTTGTTTATTGTATCAATATTTTTAGGTGCAATTGTGAGCATAAGTTCTTTTTCGATAGTCTTTTTATTCAACTTTAAATCTATTTGTTTAAGATTTGAGAGTATCACATTCAAACATAAATACTTTGGAATTATGGGCCGGTTGTGCATCGCACAACCAAGAAATTCCTAGTATATATATATATATATACAAGAAATATACACATGGCAATACTCATGTTTACGCAGGAATTAAACTACGCGAACAGTGAGAGGAGTTCAAATGTGAAGCATAAGCTCATCTAAGGACAGCTTACACGCAGCATGCAGCAACACCAAGTCACAAGCATTACAAAGCTTTCATCAAGTCACAAGGGCAAAAAGAAATAGTTCAAATATGAAGCATAAGCTCATCTAAGGACTGCTTACACACGTAAGTCCATCACAGGCAGCATGCAGCTACAACAAGCCACAAGCATTACAAGCTTTCATCAAGTCATAAGCGCAAAAAGAAACAGCAAGACCAGATCTTCTACTCCGGTGACAAAACAAAACAACAACAACAAAAAAAAGAATGTCCATCAGAAATGCCAATCTAACATTGTAAAACACATCACATGCAACTCACAAGCATATCAAGAAAGCCACAACAACCATAAGGAGTAACTGATTCTTCACTAACAAAATAGAAAATACTCATCTCAATCCGAATCCTCGTAAAATCCACCGTCATCATCTGGTTCATCAAAGGATCGAATGTCGAGCTGGTAACGGAGAATGCCCCCAATACCACCAAACCCTCGGCAGAACTGTGAGCCTTCTTGGGACCGATTTGTGACAAACTCGAGAGAACAGCCAAACTTTCTGTACTCGTTAGCAAACCACTCGAGTAAAGGCATTTTGTCCTGAACCTCCAACTCTGCACCTGTGTCCTGGTCCTTGTAGTTGCTCTGATCATTCTCCTGATCCTTGTTCAAGTACTTAATCACAATCTCACCATTTACGCTGTTCTTGAGCATGTAACGATTTATGTCCAGATTCTCCCACACAATCAGTGTCTCCACAGCTCCCATTTCCAAAGCCTTTATCGTGTCATCGACACCGAAAACGTATTTCCCAGTGTCTTGGCTGATTTCTTCGAAGAATTTACCTATTAAGCGCTTTTCTTGTATGAACTTCACGTTTGATAGGATCTCGGCCGATAGTTCAATGGCCTGATTAAAGCCGTTTTCCCCTCCATAGGACACATCTACCACATTAAGTATCTTCGCCTGAAGACGAGGATCAAACATATCAGATTGACTCAGTTCAGTCTTGAAATCAGCCGAGCCAGCGAGAATTAGACCAGACACGTTCGGCTGGCTTGTGGCAGGATTTATATAGAATTGGGTTGCCAGCTCAGCAGTCTTCCGCACATAGTTGTGCCGTTTTTCCATTCGGAGACGAGCGAACCGAAGGGCCGACTGTCCACCTCTTCCGTGTTTTTTCGGAAGATCGACTGTGAACTTGTGAAGCACTTCTCTAGTGTTGCCACTTAAAGTTCCAAAAAGTGTCCCGTTCCCGTCCATCACAATAAACCCAAACTTCTCGTCAGATTCCAAGAGTTGAGTCAAAGGTTCGGTGTGAAACTTGTTGTCACAAAGGTATAAAGATGCGTTTATGGGCTTAAACGGCATAAAGTCGAAGGTGACCTTTTTCTCTTTTCCATCTTCAGTGACTATAGTTCCAGTGTAGAGAACTAGCCCATTAGGGGGGACCTTGTTATACAATTTAAGCCTCTGCTGAGCAGAAGTGATTGCACCAAGCACAGATTGACGATTTACCCTGCTTTTAATATTTGATGCAGTCCCATATTCTTCTGCCAGCATCTTAGTCACACGGGCTATTTGATCACCAGGAGGGATTATAAGGGATATCATGCTTGTACCATTTCCTCTAGCAGCTTCCAAAGCCTTGATCAATTTCTTTATTTTCCATATTTCAATATTCTTGTCATTTTCCTGACTGTCCGCCATTTTGTTATTCGTACGGCACAAGGGTCAAGAACCTGACAAGAGCGCATTAGGATGACTTATAAACTAATAATTGCAAGAATTGAACCCAAATAGAAATTATAGCACAGATAGATTAATGTTAGAACAGGAAACAGATAAGATCAATTTCTGGCCATTAAAGATGATCTACCTACCATATATGCAAGTTTTATTAGTATACTATGTAACTACATAGTATTATTGCAAACTCAAAGATCCAACAGTCACAAGTTTATATTTTATTCAAAGAACACTAATAAAGTGGGGTTCTACCATACAAACAGCTTAGCATGGATGAAAGGTAAAAAAATGGCTAATTATTAACTAACATATTCAAGTGGAAATTCACCTGAAAGCACGTAACTAATCATGTAATAATAGAATAAACACAACCACAATGAAAAAATTACATTCCCAGAAAAATGCCCATGAATCAGCATGTTCTCTTGCAAACAATATAGCAGCTCGTGCATTTGACTTTTGGGACTTTTTGCAAACAATATAACAGCGTGTATATGTCGTAATCTAAGGCGAGATGTGTGCTACTTTATTGCTTATGTTGGTGGTATCCCAATTTTGACTGGGTCCTAAAGGTACTTGATGCAGCCTTCTTGTCTCTAAGAAGCAACATAATAGAATTTCACACATGCTCACGCATAAGCACACTTTGTTGAGTTTCAAGGACATTTCAAAATATTAAATAAACACAAACTTGCAAAATGAGTCATTTATGAGCTTTTACCTATCTTTGTCCGAATCATGTTTTTGCTACCATGCTCATCATCTCAAGTTTTATGATTACATAATTCTAGGATTATTCTATCTCTATTGATAGTTGAAGATCTAATGAAAGAGACTCGACCCAATAAATAAAAAATAAATAAACTACCATTCTCATTGAATATCTCAAACAGGATCATTATAAGACAGATTGAGAAGAACTTATGAAACCATAGAGTACAACCAATAAATAATACATAGAAAACTCCCCTTCTCATTAAAAACCTCAAACAGGTTCATTATCTATTATACCTTAACCTATAAGCTATATCAACCTGTTATGTCAGAACACAAGTCAGATCTAAAGCAGAATCATTTTCCAGAGCTGCATTAAGAAAATTACTCATTCGGTGTGTGCTAAAGAATTTAGGGCAATTTGCACCAGAAGGATTCATTATAACTTCCACAATGAATATTTTCTAAATGCTTATTTATCATTGTCAAAAAATACATACATCACTCAAGGTCAAAACATGAAATTCTTTACGGGGTCTCTGGAGCAAAAGAAATAGTTTTTCTCATGCTACAAGAAAAAGTATTCGGTAACAATGAAATTTCCTTCCTCTAGACTTCTGTAGCATATCAGCTTCTTTTTGAAATCTCTCTGTACGATGGAGACATAGGGTGTGTTTGTATATAAAATAACTCAATTCATACTCAATCCATGCTCAAAATCTAACTCAACTCTAATTCAACCTCACTATCTTCAATATTATCAATATAATTAAATTATTAAATAATATCAACCAATCATTCTTATACATCACAACCTCACTATCCTCAATATTATCAATATAATTAAATAATTTATTAATATCAACCAATCATTCTTATACATCACATTATCTTTAATTCACTATTCATCCACTCACATAATTTTAACTAACCATCACTTTACATCATCTCTCTCCTACTTTTACATCAAATTAATTTTAATTATATTATTTTAAAAATTATTTTATAGTAAACTCAAAATCTCACTAACAACTAATTATACCATTTTTTTTAAAAATAACCATGGTTAATTAAAAAAACTCGTTTTGAACGGATATATTTGTATACAAGCACGCCCTTAGTATTGCTCCTCTCCAGTAATAGATCCCACTTAAATACTTTTCTACCCAAGACTAGTTTCATTAAACAACTATATACATATACATTGTGCATCGCATACGAAAATGTGTAATCACTCTCCTATCCACTTCTAATCCTGGAGAAAAAAAAAAAGAAAAACAAAAAAGAAAAAAACTTTGCAAGAAAAACTCCCACATGGCATTATTTCTCAGCTTGAAATAAAGATAATTATCCATGGAAAATTCTAAATAATAAATATTTTCAACTTTGGAGCTCATCCGTAAAAGGGAAAAAATACGAAGCCTCTTGACTTACAAAATCAAGACTCAGTTAAACCATAACTAAACAAAGACTATGCTTGGGTTTCTAGTCACCAAACTACATTTTGCATTTTTCAAAAATTCCATCACTGAAAAATAATGAATAAGGAAATCTTGGAATTCAGTAGAAAGCATTACAAAAGGCAAAAATATAATTTGTTTTTTTTTTATTGGGTAACCTAAGATATATTTTTTTTAACTGGCATGACAAGGCAAAAGAGCAATATCCACATTGAAAATCATTAAGATTTTAACTAGTTTAACTAATAAATTTAATATGCAGATCGAAAAATGGCATATAGATTTAGAACTTCATATAAATTTGAAAAGAAGTTCAACAAAGTGTACAAGAGACTATCTTATGCAGACATACAACTGACCCAAGGAAAATTATGGAATAGGTGCAACACAAACACTTTCTGCCAAACTTGGGTGGAAAATCATGGGTAAATGCATGAAACCATCACAAGTTCTTCAATCAAGAGCAGTAATTGATAACCGTTACGAAAGCAAAAACAGGTTCATCATTACTCTTTTCATGGAGTAAATTTACAATGAAACACACCAAAAATTTCAACTTCAGAAATATTAAAGAATATTATATAAATTACTCTACTTGCAATGTGGAAGAAGAATTACTTAAAAGGGACTTTTGAATAGCTTAAAACAGAAAATTAGAGAGTTATACATGAGTTCACCATGCAAGTGTAAGTCCAATCAGATACCAGCAAAGTGAATTGGACCAAAACAGAATGATACCGTCACTGCTATTTTAGCCAGCAATCTTCCTAAAATATGAACGAACACAATTGCTGACCATAGTACAGAAAACACACTTCATTAGGTTTTTCACTGATTCCTGTCTTTCTGAATATTCTAAATCTTAAATGTGCAAAAAAGCTTACGCTCACAAAATAACTATTTCAATAAAAAAATAAATAATTAAACAACATAGAATCTTAGTTATATATACAGGTCAATTTAACATTGATTACTCCAACAATCTAATGAACAAGCAAGCTGAGTAACCACATAGATAAAACACCTCTATACACTTATCCAACTTTAGTTACCACAAGATAACCTCCTCAAGGTATTAGTTCATGAAATATTCATAGCAATAAAATCTTTTCCCAACTATTATTGCAGTTTTCAAAGTATACAAGTAAACCATCACCATCTTCCCTATGAGTTCATAAATGTCAATACAAGTGATTAAAACGGCATGCAGAGACACAAGGCGATAACCCCCCTATTTGCCAAGGCGTGTGGCAAGGCGCTTTGTATGACGCAAAACAATATGCAAAATAGAGATTCTATCCCCACAAAGAAAAATGAGTCCCAGATTAACTACCCAGTTAGTCCCAAATAATGAAGAAGCTATCCCAGTTTAAGTACCCAACAGCAGCAACACAATCTGAAAATTGTTCCTAATTTGACTCCAAGACCAGTCCCTTTAGACTAAGCATCACATGCAATGCCAGGAAAAGAACTACGGGGGCAGGAGAAAGAAAAGCACAAAAAAAAATCAGAAAACCAACAACGCTGGCAATATTGATAACCAGGCGAGTGGCCAGAGTCAGGAAAAATAAAAGACGAAAAGAAATAGAAGGTAACACTCAGAATTAGGTGGCCTCTTAGTCAGTTAAAGAAAAGGAACAAAGTAATTGAGGGTTTTATTGGAGAAAATAAGAGTAATTAAGAAATATTATTGAAAGCTGGCAACCTAATAGCTTAAGATCAGTGTTTTAAAACTCGCATCGCGCATCGTGTCGCGTTTTGGTCCTTATATAGCGTAGCGTAAATAGCGTAGCGCATTGCGTAAGCTATTCGAGCAGTTCACTTTTAATGCCAAAAATAATAATATGTATAACCATACAAGTAAATAAATAATTAAAATAGTCTTAAACCATAAACTTGGACATTAAATCTAAAAAACAACATTCAAATATTAGTTCATACAAACAACCCAAAGTTATAATCTTCAAAATAAAGACTCACAATTTAAAAATAATCGGTCTCATCCACTATAATCGTCAATACTATCAATAGCATATTTCCAACCGATATCTCTATTTGTCGTCATTTAAACTGAAAATGGAAAAAATATATTATTAACACAAAGTTTATTCATTTGTTCACAAATCACAGCATTGAATCAAACACATAAGGTTCTCCCCAATTCAAATGGTAATTTAGGTTACAATTAAACCCATTTTTCTTCTGTTTAGATAACACTATTTTCCATCTGTTTAGATAACAATTAAACCCATCCCACAGTATTAATCACAAGGCACTTATGTTTTAAAATTGCAAACTACCTCCAGGCTCCAGGCTCCAGGCTCCAGTCAAGACAACAATATCATTCTAGTTCACAATTCATCAGAATAAACTATTTGAATAAACACTGCTATCAAGTTAGTTCACAATTAAGCAATCAGCTTACAGAAAGCCAATCTTTAAAATAGCAACAATCAGTCAATCATTCATATCTAACTCTATTAATTTAATAAATAATCATGCCAATTAAACAAAAAATCTAAATCATCAACTGATTCAAAATCTACATAAATATAACTTATAATATTTAATTTTATTTACATCTGTGCAAATGCACAGAGTCGAATACTAGTTGAAGAAGAAAGAGCGATGGGGAAAAAGAAAAATAAAAGAAAAAGGAGAGAAAAAATAAGGGCTAACTTCCTAAAAAATCCCCAAGTCCTTTTTCAATTTCCCCCTCAGTCCTTAGACTTTTTTTTCTTCCTCCTAACTCCCTACTCCTATAATCATATTCCACTTAAATCCCCAATGTTAAATTAAATCAAAAAGAAAACAAGTTATGACATCATCTCCACTACAAGGTAATATTACATATTATTTTATTATACATTTTCCTTTTCTTATACCTACATTTTCTTTTTTTCTTTATTTTATTTTGTTGAAGCTTCTTCCCCACACATCTCTCCTCTCTCCCGTCCCCCTCCATTCCCGCCGGCGTTTTCTCTTCTCTCCCTGTTTTTTTTTGTAGGTCGGTCTCTCCGGCGACCCAAATCCGACGAGAAGAACTCCGGCAACAACAAATTCGGCCAAACATGTGATTCCGACGTCAAATTTGTACGGCCAAAAATTTATTTTTTCCGGCACATTCGTGCTTTTTCCGGCCAAAATTTGAAGTAGTAAGTAATATATGTATTATAAGAGCATTTTGGAGTCCAAAAATCATGTTTAATTCGTATATATTTGGTTAATTTGTTAAGGATTGAATTTTGAAAATTGTTGTTCATATTTACCCTAAAGCAGGTAATGAATGGAATCTTCTCTTTAATTTACATCTCAGAAGAAGCATATGCTACAGAGTACAAAATACAACGTCTAAATTAAACAATTCCACATCCACTGCTAACGTATAATTAATTCCCCAGATAATTCTGCTAAAACACAATGTAAATTGTACAAAATACAACTCCAGGTTTGTTAGTGTTATATAACAGATGGAGGCATAAGATAGTTTTATAACAGATGGAGGCATAAGCAATTCAACATATGAGTTCTTAGCACCTTTTTTTCTGACAAAAATCCAAGAAATTATCATTCTTTTTCTAATCCAAATACTACCTCTCAAATTGTTTATCTTTATCACAACTCATTCTCACAAGCTATTCATCAAACACCTTAGACTCGATTTTCTCCAATTGCCACGAATCGAACCGTATGCCATCGGGCCCGGTTCTCGAGCCGCTGGGCTCATCAGTGTGCAAAAATACTTGTTCAATCAGCTCAATCAAGTAAACCCATTACCAATCACAAGGGTCGCAATTCCAATTTCAGATCTTGATTTAGGCTTGGGCCTCAAGCATCCAGGCCCGACCAAGACCAACATGTACAGAGGGTGAGGCAGCGGCAGTGGGGAAAATGGGTACAAAACAGAGTCCGTGCGTGGCTAGGCACCTACGGCACGCCGGAAACCGCCGCGTATGCCTACGACCAGGCAACGTACAAGCTCCATGAGAGTACGCGCAGCTCAGCTTCCCGAACCGGCGAAACCCGACACTGCTGGGGATTGGGGGCCCAACTTGGTGGACTCGCTGAGGCGAACCGTGGACGCCAAGATCCAGGCCACATGGCAGAAGGTGAGGCGGGAGAAGAGGGCCCGGAGAACCGCGACGAAAAAATTGAAATGCGGCGATGTTATAATTTCCGGTGAAAGCGAGGGGAAGGGTGCGGAGGCGACGCCTTCACCTGCCGAAACGGAGAGGGGAAGATATGGGGTTTTCTGGGGCGGAGGAGAATGAATTGGGGCGGTGTTTTTTTCTTTTTCCTGACATTCATTTTTTGTGATTTATGAAAAATAAATGAATAATAATGATATTAGTATATATATGGGGAGTTGAGAGGAAAGAGAAATATGCATTATGGAGTGCAGAGGAAAAAGAAAGACAGTGGGGACTGACAAGGAAACTCAAATGTCCATTAGGGATTTTAGAGGAATTACTCGTTCTTTTAAAACCTAAAATTGGGGTAAGTGGTGAATAGCGTACGAAATATACGCTATTGCGCATAATTAATCCGGGAAATAGCATGCCACATCATCAAAAGCGTACGATTTTCTGGAAACTGTGCGATTTTTGGTAACGCTGGCAATATTGATAACCAAGCGAGTGGCCAGAGTCATGAAAAAAAAAGACGAAAAGAAATAGAAGGTAACACTCAGAATTAGGTGGCCTCTTAGTCAGTTAAAGAAAAGGAACAAAGTAAATGAGAGTTTTATTGGAGAAAATAAGAGTAATTAAGAAATATTAGTGAAAGTTGGCACTCTAATAGCTTAAGATGCACATGGGCGCCTGAGGCCTACTTAGTGCCCATCTCGCTGAAGCATCGTCACAAGTGCCGTGGCAGCACCTTAATACAGATATTTGATTCACCCAGGCCTTAGTGGCATAGCCTTCTTAACCATTTGTTAAGAGGAGACTTCAACTCTTTCTGAACAATCTCTAAGGGAAGTGAAAAAAATGCAGAAAATATGTATATATGTATATACTAGTTGGCTAAGAGTTAACCAAGTTACTAATTCCAACTAAGCAACATAATTGCCCAATAAATGGAACCAATGATTCAATATCAAGTATAACAAAGCCAAAGAAAGACAGTTCTCTTCCTTTGCCACCAAAAATAAGGTCAACAAAGCAAGAGACATGCATGAAATGATACATTTATGATGTTAAAGGAATTGGGAAAGATGCTTCAAATATCTGTTTATCAGACAACCGAGGCAAGACAGAATTTTTATTAAGCTTCTTTTATGGATACATAGACATGTTTGTGAGGTAAATATTCTCATAATTATATATACACAAGAGTACCTATAAACTTGCTTAACATAATATGTGTGTACCCAAGTGTTGATAAACGGATTTGATCAACGAAAATGAACACCCCTATTTCGTGAATAATCGGTGTTTGATCGATTGTGTATAATGAAGATGGAAAAATCAAGAACATTTTTGTTTTATTGTTGTTGAAAGAGATGAATGAATAGTGAATGAATCATGACCTCCTTCCTTCTCTCCCCTTTCCCTATACATATACATCCCCCTTTTCCTACAAGTGGGCTTACAAGTGGGCCAAGTGGGCCTATTAAAAAATAAGTAAATAGGGAACATTAATATTTAATGTGAGATGACACCGTGGGGCCCGATCATGACACTTGACGACTTCGATTGATGTATACTTTATCGGCAATTATTGTGTCGGTTGGAAACGGACCTTCTCGATATTCGGGTCAGCGGATGATATTAATTCTGCTCGGCTCGAACGTGGATCATCTGGGTACTTGGGAACTCGATCGATATTTAAATAATCGGCATACTGAACCTGCTATATTTATATATATTTAATACATATATCTACGTGTAATATTTTAATAGGCGAGGCCAAAAGTTGATGTCAACATAGAGGCCCCTGACTTTAGGACACGTTCTAAATAGAACTGTTCTGAAGTCATACGTAAAATGAATTTGGGCTGCGATAAATGACGCATTGATGTTGGCCGGGTACTTTGGGACCGTGGATGTTTTGTTGATCATTTTCAGGCTTTGGCCTGACGTTTGGCATGTTATTCGCGCTTTATGCTCTTTGATGAGCTAAGTCGATGAAATGGACAATTTTGTGGAATTAATATGGAATGGGGGCCTGAGAGGCCTAATCGGGTAATTTGGTACCCAGTATTTGATATAATGCTCGTTGAGAGAGTCAAATTTCGGATAAGAGCCGCAACGGTTTTGTTGATCGATACGTAGGGCACTCGGGCCTTTGCGAGTGTTTTTCGTGATTAATGCAATGATTTTGCAACGACTCTTTTTTTATGCATTTTTTATGGTTGGCTCTATTTGGCCTTTTTAGTTTTAGGGCATTTCGGCCGACCAAAACCATTATGGAGGTTTGGTTAATTTTAATTTACTTTAATTTTTAATTGGTTTTTTGATTTGACTTAAGGCACTGAGGGCCAATTTTCATAACGCCAGTTTAGAAACCGACTTGGGGCACTTTGGGCCCCTTTTTTCAGAATGCCAGTTTTGAAAACCGACTTGGGGCACTTTGGGCCCCTTTTTTTCAGAACGCCAGTTTAGAAAACCGACTTGGGGCACTTTGGGCCCTTTTTTCAGAACGCCAGTTTAGAAAATCGACTTGGGGCACTTTGGGCCCCTTTTTTCAGAACTCCAGCTCAGCCGAAGTTGAAGTTCTACGGCGAGGAAATATAGACGTTGCTCAGCCGGAGTCGAAGCTCTACGGCGAGAAAATATAGACTCCGCTCAGCCGGAGTCGAAGCTCTACGGCGATAAAATATAGACGTCGCTCAGCCGGAGTCGAAGCTCTACGGCGAGAAAATATAGACGTCATTCAGCCGGAGTCGAAGCTCAACAGCGAGAAAATATAGACGTTGCTCAGCCGGAGTCGAAGCTCTACGACGAGAAAATATAGACGTCGCTCAGCCGGAGTCGAAGCTCTATGGCGAGAAAATATAGACGCCGCTCAGCCGGAATCAAAGCTCGACGGCGAGAAGATATAGACGTCGCTCAGCCGGAGTCGAAGTTCGCCGACGAGCAATAATGGGACGTCGGCTCAGCCGGAGTTGTGGCTCACGGCGAGCAATAATGGGACGTCGGCTCAGCCGGAGTCGTGGCTCACGGCGAGCAAAATATATCGACGTCACAAATAGATAAGGGACTTCGATGCTGGCGTAGACAAATAAGTGAAGTCGCGAGTAGTCAAAGGATAAATTAGCAACGTCAGCTTGACGTCTGACGTCGACATCGAGCAAACCTTCAGGCTTTAGTTGCAACTGAGGTGTTGGTCAAAGATGGCGAGGTCAGCCAAAAAGATTGGTCGAATATGGTCGTCTCGCCAACATGCCGCATAAATATGCTGTATGAGAAAAATATTTAAGCCCTCGTCGACTTATGTGCTGGCTCCTTTGAGTTGTAATATTTCATCCCACTCTTCTCATTTTGCTTTGGCCCATTTGAATATAATTTTTTGGCCCAATAGTCTCAGCCCACTTTATTCATCCGCCTTCCATTCTTAAGATTAGTTGGCCTTGGTCGTGAGTCCGCGGCTAACTAAATCAAAAGTCGGCCGTGTTTATAATTGGACTCAATGGGGATAATCGGAAGTTGGGACCCGATGATGAAGTTGGTTCGGCTCCAGATGAAGTTGGCAGTAAAGTTATCGACCTCAAATGGCTTTTGAAGTCGGTGATAAAAGTGTGATCGAGACCCATCGATTGAAGTCGGGAATGGAAGATGACGGGATGTCTTAGTCCACGGCAAGTCTCGCGAGGTCGGTCCGACAACATGCCCAAATTGGAGATGGCGATGTAGCCTCCGACTTAATGAAATCAATGTGAAGTCGGTTATCCAATCCCGAATTGAGGTCGGACATCCGGTAGTGAAGTCGGTGGGAAGGAGACAAGCCCGAGATTAAGGAGGTCGTGCCCGATTTAAAGTCGGTGATTTAGCGTTGTCGGTTCAGGTTTCCGTGATTTAGGAGATCCGAGTTTATGTGAGTCGTTGATTGATGTCGGTTGGTGCCGATGATTGAGGTCGGACGTCGGAGCGAAAGGAGCGAGGTCGGATCTGCTGTTTCATTTCAGCTCGACAATGATGACATCGGGAAAGGTAAGATTGAGACCTGTCGACTGAGGTCCGAGGTCGAAGCACTTGGTGTTCGAGGTCGGAATGTGGTTGTGGAGCTCGTCGGCGGACGTTGAGGTCGGGCCCTGACTGCCGTAAATTCGGGGTTCGAGCTCGTGGTAGGCTGTGAAGGGCTCGTTCACGGCCGAGGTCGAGTTTCGAGGTTTAGGCAGAACGAGATCAACAACGATGACCGTGAGGTCGGGGACCCGACTGTGAAGTCGGTGGTGGCCGGCGGGCAAGGGTGAGAGGTCAGTTATTGAAGATCCTAGTGGTTGCAGTTTGAAGATCGGAGAAGAAGAAATCGATTCCACCGACAAATCAGAAATACGGTGGTAAATCGGAGGCCAGTTCATCCAGCCCAAGTGGTGTGCCGGAAAATCGAACTTCGGCGGCTGCTTCAAAATCTTTTGACCGTGGTCACCCCAGTGGTATGTCGGGAATTCGGCCCTCGGCGGCTGCGATGAAATCAGTCTGTTTTGAGGACGGTGGTCATGATTTCGGACCTCAGCGGTCGGGTGTGAGAGGTCATCCACGGTGAGATCAGGCTGGGTGTGGTGATTCGGGGATCCGATCCAGGTGAGAGAGAGGTCGGCGGTTGAAGTCAATTGTGAATGTGCTGGCCCGGGCTACTATTCAGATGCTCGGGCTACGATTTTGGAGTGAGTTGGCCGTGGTAAAGTCGGCCAGGCTGTGGTCGGTAGTCGGTTACAGTTACCCGGCCGTCAAAAATGTCGGTGATGACGACGTCGGCCCGAGCTACGGTATAGAGGCCCGAGCTGTGATTTGGATGTCAGATACGGCATGGTCGGGCCCCAATTTAAATTTTGGAGGTCTGACGATGGAGATGTCAGCCGACTTGACTTGGAGTTTGGATTCGAGGTCTGACAACTGTGAGATCAGGTCCGGGGGCGATTACGTGGGAGGATATCGTCCCTGAGTTGCTATGTGTAGGCTCGGACTGTAACTCGGGTACGTTGGCGGTGAAGATGTCATCGCGATTTTGAAGGCCCGGGCTGTGATTTAAAAGCTCTGGCTATGATTTCGATGGCCGACCATGGTGAGATTGGTTATGCTTATGCAGTTTGGCGGCTGACACTTGCTCGAAGGCAACATCGATGGTCCACGTGTCCCATGTTTAACTAATTTTAATGGCTGGGAGACAGCTTTGCTGGTGTTCCCTCGTTGACCCCGTCATCTTTCTCTTGTCTTTATCTAATGAAAAATCCCTTCAAATTTTCCGTGAATTGTCCGACGTTTTGGCAGAGAGATTAATCGGATCTGAAGGTTGCGCTCCCAAACGGAGAGGAGGTCTTCTTTCTCGTCAAAATTTGGGACCGAGTCGGCCATGGGATACAAAGGTCGGCCGGTGGTTGTATGGTTGGAAAGGTGAGGAGTTCGGCCCGGCTCTGAGGACGTGCTCAGTGTTAAAGAGGTCGGCCCGACCTCGAGGTCGGGCTCGTTGTTGCAGACCTCAGCCCGACTTTGAGGTGGAGTCGGTTTGGTTGTGTAGCTTGGTGGCTGTTTGACGTCGGGGAGGCCGAAGTCGGTCTATTGTGAGGATGTTGAAGTACCGACAACGTGAGGTCGGTTGTGAGGCCCTGGTTTCTAACGTCGGAGTGCTGAGGTCGGGAATCAGACTATGAAGTCGGTGGGGCCGTCGAGCAAGGACAAGACGTTGGTGCGACTGCAATTTTACAGTTTCGACCTCGGCGACGGAATTGTTTGGTCTGAAATCCAAGGTCGGTTGTTCTGAGGTTTGCCCCGTCGGTTTGTGGTAACGTTGGCCGGTGATGTGTCTAGCCGAAGTAGGCCTCGATTTTCATTTTTGGGGTTGATTGTGGTGAGATCGACCACCGATGGGCTGAAGTTGGTGATGAAAGTGTGGTCGAGACCCGTCGACTGAGGTCGGAAGTCGGAGGTCGGCCCAACGGTGAATAATTTTGGCTTCAGCGACCGACGTCGGGTTTCGAGGTCGGCGGTCAGCGTGGTAGGGGCCCGATGACTGAATCGGCGATACCAAGGTCGGTTTGGAAAGGGAGAGGTGGTGCGACGTGGGAGATTGGCTCCAAGACGGTACAAACTAATGTCTCCGATTTTGAAGGTCGGATCTCTGTGACTGGGAAGCTCGGGCAGAGCGAGGTCGGTTCCGGCGAGTGCTCCGATTTTAAGGCAGTAGAGAACTCGCCCTTTTTTTGTTTTTTGTTTTTTTTTTTTTNAGACTTCAGTGAGAGATCGCTTTTCACGAAAAAATTGACGAAGTGATAAGAAGAGAATAAGGCGGTAAAGGGTGGCGTGGCCCCATGTTTTGTTTATTCACCAGAAAGTAATATTCTTCTTTTGAGTTTTCAATTTCCAGCTCACAAAGGTAATACATGATGATGAGCAAAACTCAGAAAATGGAAAAATGAAAGCAATAGTGTGAATAAATTTGTCATACTTGAGGAAGATGATTTCTTGGCAGAGGTGCGACTGTGTTTCGTTGAAGATTAACCCTGAGCAAATTACGGGGCCCTTCCTCTAGCGCCAAAATGTTGATAAACGGATTTGATCAACGAAAATGAACACCCCTATTTTGTGAATAATCGGTGTTTGATCGATTGTGTATAGTGAAGATGGAAAAATCAAGAACATTTTTGTATTATTGTTGTTGAAAGAGATGAATGAATAGTGAATGAATCATGACCTCCTTCCTTCTCTCCCCTTTCCCTATACATATACATCCCCCTTTTCCTACAAGTGGGCTTACAAGTGGGCCATGTGGGCCTATTAAAAAATAGGTAAATAGGGAACATTAATATTTAATGTGAGATGACACCATGGGGCCCGATCATGACACTTGACGACTTTGATTGATGTATACTTTATCGGCAATTATTGTGTCGGTTGGAAACGGACCTTCTCGATATTCGGGTTAGCGGATGATATTAATTCTGCTCGGCTCGAACGTGGATCATCTGGGTACTTGGGAACTCGATCGATATTTAAATATTCGGCGTACTGAACCTGCTATATTTATATATATTTAATACATATATCTACGTGTAATATTTTAATAGGCGAGGCCAAATTTGATGTCAACACCAAGAATATATGTACGAGGGTAGACCATATGAACACACAAATGTTAACTTCAAATTTCACAAACAATTAACAACAATAATTCCAGAAAGAGAAATACGAAGAAACAAATGGGTCTACATATGAGCATCTCTCTTTCCGTTGACTCTACCCAAACAAAAAGAAAACAGATGAGAATCAGCAGCAACGGTTAATCTATCAACAAGACCTATGGAAAAACCCTTCATTTTGTCAAGATCTAAAAATCAACAATTTAAGAAAGTCATTTACTGGGATCTCGTAACAAAACACGTACATAGATGAAGGGTAAGCCAAAAAAACATTCTGCAAACAGAACAAACATCTCGTATTGAAGGAGATTCAGACTAATCTGGGTTGAATATACGCACCTTATTCAAACTAAATACTATGCGAAAGAGTTGAGAAAAGCACTCAAACCGCCCTACAATTTTGCAGGGACTTGCCGAAGCAAACTTATCGAAACATACGGATAAACACAAGAGATGAGATTAGATATGAAAACTCTGATGCACATGCACATGTGAGTTGGCTGACCTGCTAGTAACCGAGTGACCCAACAAGCGGAACAGTTTTGGCCTCGCTTTCCCTTTTCAATTTTGCATGTATCCTTTATTCTACTTCCCCATTTTGACGTCGTTTTATTTATTTAGGGTGTTGTTTGGTTCAACATCTATATATCTATATATCTCGTATATATAATTGCAGAATGTGCTGACCATAAGTGGCATAATCTCATACTTCAGAATACTATGTGGCAAATTTTCAAGCTCTGTCATGTGGCTTAGATGAATTTTAACTTACTCTATATTAAAAAATAATTAGATTTGTAATAGTCATAAATGTACTAGATATTTATTGTCATTTTTAACAGTATTAAATTATTAATATGACATTTTCTATTCTAGAAGTAATTTACTATGCATGATTTTTTTTTTTCTCAATCTTTCTTTTTTCTTCATCTTCTTCTAAACTTATGAAAAATTACTAACTTAAATTATAAGTAGATTGAAAAGTTAATAATTTTTTATTCACTATTAATTTGTATATATAATATATCAAATTAATCATGTCTTGACGAGATTTTGACATTTATATTGTACATAGAGAATAAATAAATAATTATACTTATCTTTATTAAAAAATTACCTATTAATATGAATTAGAAAATATAATTATTTAAATCAATTTAGCTACAAAGTTGATAATGATATAATTAAAAACATATTATAATATAAGATGGTAAACCATTCAAGTGACCTCTGTTATTTTAAATATAAATAGTAATATAGTTATTCAAAAAATAATTAAAAATTCAAACTATTTTTTTTATTATTATTTTTAGTTTTAAATATAAATTTCTTAACATACACCCGTGTAATACATATAATTACTGGCTAATAACATTTAAGAAAACCTATAAAGTTATATCTAGATGGCACTACACACATTTTTCCCCCAAAATCGGTTACAAATGAATTATTTATCCTGCTTTAATTAGCTTTTGATAATCAGAACACTAAGGAATCTGTCTTGAGAGCCTTTAAATGTTGTATATGTGTAAATTTTTAGAATGTTGTTTCAGTTTTAGTTGATGACATGATATGCATTTAAATGTAATTGTTGTCAAAAATAGAACATGAATTACTAATTGCTAAAATTTATAATTACTCAATACAAAAAATTAAATTACATATCAAATTAACATCCAGTAAACACAATAAAAAAGAAAAATTTAACATTCCAGCGCCTTTATTGTAAATTATGCCTGTAATATAGAAAAAGAAAAAACATTAATAATTATAAAACTTATAATATCGACTAATTTACATTACATAATAAAAAATGAACAGTTTAGCCCTATCCAAGGAACATAATATCACATAAAATCAGGAAATATATATACAACATAATTATGAAATTAAAGCAGTCAATGTCAAATCAGGAGGAAAAAGAATCAAATTATACAAATAATAAAAAGGCAGATTCTCATTCATTTTTTAGGGAAGAATACACACAGTAAACAATGAGGTTCAATTTTGGTGAGCATCAATCATGGAATTTGATGTAATTATATATTTTTTACTGGAGAATACACACAGTAATACACACATTAATCATGAATATCATGTAATTAAATAATTTTGACTGAATAATACACACAACAATTTTCCAGCATCAATCATGAATTAATACACACACATTTTTCGCCCCTATAAATACAGTAAAATTTATCAAATTATAATCACCTTCATTTCAGAAATACACTCTCAAAAATACTCTCTAAACATATAATCACTATTTTTTTCTATATAATCCATTTTATCCCTTCTTCATTCTGTGTTTCCCTAAACATACATCCTATTGTTCTACACATTAGTCTAATATTGCTAACAACATTCTGTTTTATTCATTCTACCACCATATTCATTTTATTTTTTTTACCCAAACCACAATATCATGAAGAGGTTGACCGACTACAACTTAATTGGAAACAAACGTCAAAAGGATGATGTTTCTCCACCATATGGTACACAATGAGATGGTGTCCTATGTCTTATATCAAATTTGTTCAGAAGTGTTATCTTTTTTTGCTCTAACCGTGTTTTCCAAATTTGTATGCGTTTGCTTCTCGCATTAAGCCCAAATGAATTACTCTCGTTCTTACTGATTATTTTATCTGCAAATCCAAAATGACAAATGTTAGAATATATCATATTTCATTAAAGATATGAAAAATCTTGCAATGTATAAGCTAAAAGACACTTATCTGTTCTGTTTGTAATCTGGACGCGTCTTCTTCATTTGTTTATACCTGCAAATGATTTGAAGAACTATTAGAACAACTTTTGTACCTGCAAACTATTTGTCATTACATTCATATAAACACTATTATACAAATGAGTATACTTATTAGTATTTAAAATACAAGATTGTCAAGGAACTTAGATATTACCTTTATTTCTTTTCTGCGGTTTGAAACTGAGTAACATAACTTTAAATCTTATTAAAAATTTAAACATAAAACTAAAAATTTTAAATAAAACGGTGAGTTGATATTCAAAACATATTGATATGAGTGTGAAAAACTAAATTTTCGANAAAAAAAAAAAAAAAAATTAACTCGGTATCAGTCACCGATATCACATTCAAAGGAAACAACAAGATTGGAAATCAATTGAATCCCCAAAAATAAAATAGAAAAATTTAATCATAGCTAAATTAGTTTCCGACTGTGATTTATTATAATAAAAGGGCTTATTTGACCTCTTAAGATCACGATACGGGTGGTACCCGTCCGTCGGAAGCTACCCTAACGGGAATTTCATAATATAAAGTTTAAAAATTAAATAAATCCAAAAAAACAACAGATCTATTGTCTCATTACGATTTTAATCGAAGAAAAATGTTTAAAATTTTTAAACAATTTGGAAAATTTGTAGATTTTCCAAGATCTATCATGTAATCAACCCAAAACACTACAATCTGTATAGATCTATTATGTAATCATGGTTTTAATAGAAAAATGTTTTAAAACAATAAAAAGATTACAAAAAATTTGTAGATCTGCAAAGATCTATCACGTAATCTCCCAATCTGTACCCAGATACAATGAATTAGTAAATTGATTTTTTAAAATCGGGACGGTTTCACTTTGTCGTCTCCCTTTTGATTCAAAAAAACTAAATCTCAGGTAATTTTTCTAGTATCAGCTTGAAAAACAGAGTTGAATCGCTGGTGATACATTGTTTTTGGCAAAATTCTCGGCAAAAAATGGTCGAACAATTTCAGTAGAGAGAATAAATGAGAGAGAGAATCGGCGACAGAAAATTGAGAGAGGTGAGAGAAATGGCGAAATCGGGCGTCTTTACTATTAAATGTATATAAATGATATAGCCAGCTGGAAGGACACGAGTTAGCCTTAGATTATGCATGAATTGTGAAATCAATACTTCGCCCTTATACAATGACTTTAGCATCGTTCTTATAAATATTGACCCAATGAATTGTTAAAAACTTTCATATTTTATAAATACATTACCCAAAATAATTTAATACAATTAGGC
Source organism: Striga asiatica (assembly GCA_008636005.1). Lineage (NCBI taxonomy): Eukaryota > Viridiplantae > Streptophyta > Magnoliopsida > Lamiales > Orobanchaceae > Striga > Striga asiatica. The sequence goes on along the minus strand of BKCP01005761.1, from coordinate 236,508 downwards.
TGAGCATGAGACTCGGAGAATTCCGAACTGTTTTGAAAACCGAACCGAAATCACTCCGAACCGAAAAATATCCGTTGACTGTTTGACTTTTTCCGAACTGAAGCGAACCAAAAAAATAATTGGTATAGTTCTGGAGATTTCATAAATATCCGTACCGAGAACCAAACCGAACCGTCTCGTATCGTACCGAACCGAAGAACCGAATTATAAAAATAAATGCGTATTATTAATATATTTTATGTCAACTTTGATCCTATATAATTTGAGAATTTTTAAAATGCAAATAAAATATAGTAATAACAATTAGGATTCACTTACATTTCATGTTTAGTGATACTTGATCTACAATTGAATTTCTCATGTTTAAAAAAAAATAAAATGGAATGAAAGGTTAAAGATTTAAAAAAAAAATATTTAAGCTTTACTTAATGTTGTCGATACTTAGCCTTAGTTATCTTATAACTAACATGGTATGGAAGGTTAAATAAATATTACTTTAATATAAAACTGTATTATATTTTGTTTTAATTTTAAATTATCAATGTTAGTTGAATTTAGTCTTAACTAAAATTTAGGGTTACTTCTAGATATGATTTAAAAATAAAATCCTTAGTATGATGAATTATTGATGAATGTTGGATTTAAAAAAAAAAACATGTAAAAAATAAAATATAACTAGGTGGTCATTCAAAAAAAATTAAAAAATGATAAGAAATCTCCGAATATCCGAACCGAACCAAACCGAACCGAACCGTTCCGATAGCCCCGAAAACCGAACTGAACCGAACCGAACCGAAAAATAAAAATCTCCGAACCAGACCGAACCGATGTTTTGGTACGGTTCTGGAGATCAAATTTTAGTGATCTCCGAACTTCAGTACGATTCGGAGATTGATAAATCTCTAAACCGTACCGACTCATGCTCACCCCTAAATACAATATATAGTAAAAAAAAAATTAAATAAAAATGTGAAACAAAATTGACCTAAATTGAAGAGTCCTGTATTTAGTCATGAGCAATTGTACGTGGTGCTTTCTAGAGTAACGAGTCAGAGGGGTTTGAAGATTCTGATTTGTGCTTATGGAGATTCTGACGATAAAAAAACCACGAACGTTGTATATAAAGAAGTGTTTAATAATATATAGATTTTTTTTCTTGGGCTTTTTTTCAGTGATTATGTTATGATTTTTACTATTGTTTATAATTTAATTTATTTTTTCCTCCATCGCATAGCTTTCTGTGCAAATGTATGGGTAAAAACTAGTCTATATAATTACTGGTTGTTAGCACTTAATAAAACCTATTAAAATTATACTTAGCTGTCATTTTCCGCCTAAATACGTTACACGTAATTTTCATATTTTTTTATTACACAAATATATCGGGTTTGCATATAGTTAAGTGTGCTAAAATTGGCCACATATCCCATTGACTTTTCAATGATCTAGACGTTACAAGTTATTAAGAACTTTCCCAGATTTTTTTTAAACAAATTAATAATCCTTTTTTACTCTCAAAACCTTTTTATTTAATGTACTTATTTTTTATATACAATAAATTAATAAATATTAATGAAGAACAAAGAGTGAATAAAATAACAGAAAATACAACACATCATAATAACAAATTAAAAATAAAAAAAGAATTTCACAAGCTCCTTTTCCTTAAAAGTGTGAATAAGTCCTGCGAAAAAAATTAAAGATCAACATATAATATACCACCAAATGAATTACTTATAATTAGGAACCCTTCACAGTTCCAAATGTGCAAATGAGGCGGGAAAATACAGTTAAAAAAAAGGATAATATTTAAGATTAATACCAAGCTTCAATATCCCATGATTTTTTGCATATTTTATTACTCTAAAATTTCAATAGTAACCGTGGCACATAATCTGGAATTAACAGCCAAACAAGGAACAATTTTTTGTGGTAGTCAAAGAATAAAGCATTATCTAGACTTTATTTTTCAATCTTTGAAATCCCATGATTATTGCACATTTTATATATACCTATTAATATTACATAACACATATGACCGAATGACGGAAACACAAATTACAATTCTCCATGGTAGTCAAAGTAGAAATTATTATCTGGAAATATATACTTTCAATATTCTTTCAACCAACATTTATTTATATTAATTGCCTTTTTTCCAAAACCTTATAAATACTCAAATAATTATTCAAAAACAATCATTCCAACTCTAGCTAAAGTAACCTGAGCCAAACAATTCTCATATCCTCCAATTTTTTTTTTTTCAACAATCAGCATGAGTCCCCAATTTGATAATTTGACATACTTAGCAAAAAATAAGAACATGACTGCAAAGCTCCGATTGGTCAGAAATTATCCCAGGTTTTATAAGTCAAACAAAGAGAACATGAGAGAGCTGGAGTTCATATTTCACGATGTTAAGGTGTTTATTTATTCGTTATTTTATTCATTTCATTTATATAAAACAATTTAAAATTTTTCTAATAATCTTAATTTTTTTAGGGGCAGCGGATACATGGCGCGGCACCCGGTTCTTGGCACAAAAGTTCAAGGAGTTTAACTTTCTCGAAGGACTTGTGTACAGGATTACAGATTGGAACCTTGAGCTGGACGAAAAGGCTTTCAAATTAACCGAATCAAGTCATAAGTTTGTTTTCGGTAAAGAGACAAACATGTAAGAGATTATTGAGGACAACTACCCGAGGTTTATGTTTAACTTAAAAAATTTCAACGAGCTATCCGACCCCCAAACAATTGATTCCAACAAGCTATTTGGTAATTTTTTTTTTTCTCTATTAATACAAGTATTCTTAAATCAAATTTGTTATTGTTCGTATTGTATACTTTGTTCTTATTGTATTCCACTTTTTCGATTCAAAAGAATTGGGAGCTTATATTATTAATTACTAATATATGATACAATAAAAAAATTTTAAATATTACTCAAATAATATAAAATGTTACGATTTTTGTCTTAATTAACCTAAAAAAAGTGCAAGAAAGAAATATTTTATCATTAATGAGATAAGATGGATTAATGTAATAATAATAATAATAATATTGAGTTGTAACGGTTTTTGACAGGCAAGCTATATAAGTTTTATTAGATAGATTTTATTAAATGATATGTCATCAATTTATATATAGAGAAATGCTATAGGTACATAGAGGTGTACATAACACTCACGTTAAGTGGATCCGACCAAAAATAAAAAATCAAGTGAACCCCACTCTTTGTGAGTATTATGTACACCTCTATGTACATTTATTATGTATATATATATATATATATATAAGAAATATACACATGGCAATGCTCGTGTTTACACAGGAATTAAACTACGCGAAGAGTGAGAAGTTCAAATATGAAGCATAAGCTCATCTAAGGACACCTTACACACGTAAGTCCATCTAACATTGTAAAACACATCACATGCAACTCACAAGCATATCAAGAAAGCCACAACAACCATAAGGAGTAACTGATTCTTCACTAACAAAATAGAAAATACTCATCTCAATCTGAATCCTCGTAAAATCCACCGTCATCATATGGTTCATCAAAGGATCGAATGTCGAGCTGGTAACGTTGTTTCATAAAGTGCAACGTGATGATATATAAAGTAAACTACTGTAAGTTTTTATAGTATTTTTAAATTATTTTTTGGTTGAAATATTTTGAGTTCGGTCGGTGTCGATCTGTATTGTGCGATATGATAGTCATGATAAAGTGCAACGGGATGTTTTATAAAGTGCAACGTGATGATATATAAAGTGAACTACAGTAAGTTTTGGTGCGTTAACATGCTTGTGTTTTTTGTGGACATATGGTGTGATGAATATACTGGGTATGTTGTTGTTGTTGTTGTTGTCGTCGTATGGTGTGATGAATGTTTAAGTATTGTGTAGATTTGTTTTCTAGATTTATGTTGTGTGGTATGTTGGTGGGAGCTATTGACGTTAATTGTGGAGTGTGGTGATAAACTACATCGTGGTGTTTTATAAGGTGCAACTTGATGTTTTATAAAGTGCAATATGTTAATATATAAAGTGCACTACTTTATATGATCACATATAAATTATGTGTTTTTGTAAACTAGATTTAGTAGATATAATTGTGCGTCGAATTAATCTAAATAATTGAAATTATTTTTTATTTAATATTATTAAAGTATACTTATTATTTTAATATTTTTATATATAAATTTTAATAATATTTTTATATATATTATTAAAGTATACTTATTTTTTTTTTATTTAATATTATTAAAGTATACTTATTATTTTTTATATATATTTAAATTTTTTATTTAAACATTGTACATTTTACTTATGTTTCTTTTTTTTCTATTTTTTATGTTCAAGTTCAAACTAAAAATGTACTAAAATAATTTTATTATTTGGTTGGTTGATCTAATTAACCTAAATTGATGAAATATTTATTATTTATTATTATAAAACGGAAATTAATGTTTTCTTTGTTTCATTCTCTAACAAAATCTCACCAACTTCATGCTTTTTATCCTCTTTCTTTATTTATGAGGGGTTTGATGAGAGATAAGAATATAATAAAATAATACTATTTTATATAACTTTCATAAATTGCAGATTCCACACATAGGTGAAATTGAAATATAATAAAAATTCTCAAATTTGCAATTAGATCCTTGTGAAATATCAAATTCTCTAAACAAAGCCCACAAACTCAAAACACGTTTCACGTCTTCCCGGCCAATTCGGCCGTCGTCCTTGCTGTTGAGAATCGCCCGGCCGAGGGGATGTACCGATTCTCGCTGGTGATGTGCTCACCCGACCGGTTTTTCTTCTGAAATCGGGTAATGAAATTGACAAAAATCCCTAACTATTCGCCACCGTGTCAGAGAGAATGAGGGCTTGTCGGGTGGCCGTGGGGCGCTGGTGAGGACGGGGCTGCGACGGGCTGCGCATTGGTGCAGTTTTGATGGTCGTGGCTGAAGCGGACGGCCGCTGCGTAGCTTTGCCGACGGCGGCGATCCTTCGGCCGTAGTCGGTCAGTGGAATCCGGTGGTGGCGGGGACGCTATGACAGTTACGGATGAAGGAGGTTGTGGTGGTGGTGCTCACTCCAGCGGCGACAGTGGCGGGGCTGAGGTGGCTGTGGCAGGGCGGGGGCGGATTTTGCAGTGCATATCCCGTTTTCTGTGTGCGTAAATGGTGTGTGTGATGTGTGTGCTACGTGTTAGTGTGTGTGAGATAGTGTGTGTGTGTGTGTGTGTGTGTATGGGAGATAGAGTTTGGGTGGTGTGGTGGACTTGGGCCACGTGTGTGATGTAATTGTGTATAATGTCTAAATTACCCTTAATGAATGTATAAAATGTTGTATTTTTTTAGCCGTTAGATCATCCGATCCAATGACTGTGATGCATTCTTATTTCTTTCACTGAGAACCTTTTCTCACTGGAGCGTGACCCTATATCCCTCTACATCTTAATAAAGGCATGTTATGTTGCCTCATTTCTTGACACGTGGTTAGCTTAACTTTCTCCTATGCATTTATCACCCAAACCAAAATGATTAATAAAATTCTAAAAAAATAATGCACGTGATGCTACATAAAAGACCACACAAAATTGGGACAATCATTACAATTGTAAGGGCACTTATGTTCTTATAAATAAATAGACAGTATAAATTACTAAAAAGCCACTAAAGTAATAAACCAGTTGTAAAATCACATATTCTTTATTACGGTCTCATTTATTTACATGATTAGTGTCTCCTTCTTTTAATTGAGTAGCTTCACTCTTTTTGAATGATAGACAACTAAATTATGTACGTTTCATTTTCTCTTTTTTTTTTTGGCAAACTTCAATTACATATTTAGAAACTATTTTACAAGTGCTCTTTTTTTCATTAATTTATGTTCTTTCTTTTAATTTTTTATTTAATTATAATAAATATAAAATTGTTAACCTAAATGTACTAAAATATATATAATTACATAAAATACAATTTGATATAGCCATATAAGGATAATCCGGTCTAGAGGCTCCTTACTCGACCGGTGAACCATTCGAACAACTCGCATGTCGACATGACTACGTCGACACGCTCAAATCGACTTCCCTAAAGTCGATTCTATGGAGAGCAATCAAGAAGAGGCAGGAATCGGCCTAGTCGACTCCCGGAAGTCGACCTTAGCCTATCGACTTTCTCTAGTCGATATCAATAGCGGAAGAACAACAAAAGCATAACTTCCGAGCATCCAGATACTCTAAGTCGACTCTCAGAAGTCCACCTCTCTAAGACGATTCTCTGAAGACGATTTCCATTCAAAAGAACGATAAAGCGTAGCCTCCGGATACTCATATGATCATGAGTCGACCTCCCAGTGCTCGAGGTCGACTTCTTACGCCTCGAGGCCGAGAACATGGTGACGATTCATCACACTTGCAGTATATTTGAAGTTCCACATATTACAATGGATAAGAGGGAATCTTGTGATGACTCAGCAACAAGGGGAGACGAATCGACCAGGGCATTTTCGACCTTCTAGGTCTACCGACTTAGGCATTTTGGGCACTTCAAGTAAGTATTCCCTCCTATTTAAAGGAGATGAGGTAACCCCAAAACCCTAACTCTCATTCATTCCCACTCTCCCCCATAGTTGCTGCGCAGCATCTCTTCATCTCTCATACTGACTTGAGCGTCGGAGGCTCTACGCCGGAAACACCTCCGGCGTTGAGTTTTTGTAGGAATCTCGCGGTCTAGCGACGGTTGGGAAGCGGTTCAAGCAGATCTGAGCTCACAGCAACCGGTTTACTCCAGATCTAGAAGTAGACCCATCATATTGGCGTCGTCTGTGGGGAGTTCTTGAAGGAAGGAAGGAAGAGCTTCACACCCAGCTCTGATCTGTTTGCTGATGGCGGAGAAGGAGGGTTTGCAGAGGAACTTGAGCGAGGAATTTAGAGGGACGTGGATGGACAAGAGGCCACCACCGCTCTCCACCACCAAACACCCCGTAATGCAGATGATGGGGATGCCACCTTTCGGAGGACTTCCACCACCAGGACTGACGTTGGGCGGAGAAACACCTGTGACTCCAACCGGCGTGAAGCTGCAAGTGTTGACCCCGGCAGGAACAAGTCAAAACCCTAACCCAGATGGAGAGAAGGAGCCAACGGAGGTGTCTCGACGCGAGGGAAAACAGATACAGGAGGTACCGGAACAGACACAACCCCGCGTCGAGGAACAGACTTTAACAATGACGAGGAGTGAAATGCAAAAGATGATTGCTGAAGCCGTGGCTGCCCAGATGAAGCAGATAGCGCAGGTCGAGCAGCAGCCTTGAGTCGAGTGCCCACCCCGGGTCGAGCACCAGCCCCGTGTCGAGTACCCCCCTCGAGTCGAGCAGCAGCCGCGTGGCGAGCAACAAGCCCAGTCGAATGTACAACAGAACAGAAGGGTAGATGAAGAGGAATCCTCCATTCGAACTGTTAATCCACAGGCGAGGGACGAGACGTTAGAGCAACTACTGGCACAGGTTCGCGACTTGCAAGCTCGAGTCGATGGGAGGAAGAGCAGAGGAGCAAAAGAACACCCATTCTCGCAGCAGATCCTGAGAGCCGACTTACCCAAAGGCTTCAGGGAGTTGAATATATGGTATGACGGCACCACAGACCCATCTCGACATCTGAGGAGTTTCGAAAACATGGCAGTACTGCATCGCCACAGCGACCCCGTGCAATGTCGCGCTTTCTTGACGACTCTGACAGGGTCGGCCCAGGACTGGTTTCATCAATTACCGGCCGGGTCGATTAGGGATTTTGACGGTTTCAGCTCGAGCTTCCTTAACCAATTCGCAAGTGTGAGGGTGCAAGAGAAGTCTTACCTCTCGTTGATTAGCATGCAGCAGAAGAAGGGCGAGTCGTTGCGGGAGTATGTGGCAAGATTTACCAAGGCGTGCGTCGAATGCCCAACAGTGACAGAGGAAATCAAATCGGGAGGACTGACGAGGGGATTACTACCAGGATTGTGTAAAAACTCTTTGGCCAAGCGACCTGGTAGGAGTTTTGATGACGTATTGGGAAGGTGTGCCAAATACATGAATGTCGAGGAGGCCGAAGCCGACTACTTGCAAAGTGTGAAGATGTCTCAAATCGACAGTCGAGACGACAAGAAGGAAAAGAAGGGCCAATCGACAGGAGATAGAAGGGGATCCCCGAGGGCTGATAGGGGTGAAGGCAGATCTAGGGGATGGAGACCAACTCAATATACACCCCTGTCGGCTCCCCACACAAGAATTCTGGAAGTTATGGAGAGGGAAATCCGCGACGACGTGGTGAGATGGCCGCGAACGAGGAAGGACGGACCCATAAAGCCCAAAAGCAACTTATACTGTCGATTTCACAAAGATTACGGGCACAACACTGACGATTATCGACACTTGAAGGACGAGATTGAACGGTTGATAAAGGAAGGCCACCTGAAGGAGTTCATATACAAAGACCGGGAGAGGTCGAGCAGGAGACGAGAAAGGAGCAAGAGTCCTCGCAAGAGGGCGAGATCACCAGACAAGGAGGAACTCCCACCAAAAAGAGGGGTCATCAACATGATTTTCGGAGGATCGACTGATGGAGATTCCAATCGGGCAAGAAAGGCCTATGCTCGAGGCCGATATGCGAAAGTCGAGGTGCAGCAGGTCGACGAGAGTGGACCGGTAATGAACTTTGGACCGGCGGACGTTGGTGAAGTCGAAAGGCCGCATAACGACGCCTTGATGATAACGGCGCAGATATCAGGATACGAGGTGCAAAGGGTGTTTGTCGACACCGGGAGTTCCGTGAACGTAATTTTCTACGAATGCCTCAGGAGGATGGAGCTTGACATTGAACTTACACCCCTACACACATCACTCTTCGGATTCAACGGCTCGGAAGTCGCTCCCCTAGAAGAAACTATGCTTGTTGTCGTCCTGGGGGAAGGTGACTTGAGGAAGGTAAAGATGGTGAGATTTGTGGTCATCGATGTCGAGTCAGCTTATAACGTAATCCTAGGGAGACCAGCGCTCAACGCGTTTCAAGCAGTCGTATCGACCTATCACATGAAGCTGAAGTTTCCTGTAGGAGATCGAGTGGGAGAGGCTCGAGGAGATCAAAAGTTGTCGAGAACATGTTATCAGATTGCAGTCAAAACCAATCAACAAGCTGAGGTAAGAGAGGGCAAGAGACCGATGACGAGTGAAAAAAAGTCGAGAGGGAATGACCTCGAGCCTCATGGGGAAGTGATGGAAATTCAAATCGGAGAATCAAAGGACCAAACCACCAAAGTCGGGAGAGAGTTGGAGGACGAGTTGCGAGAACAGTTGGTGGGATTGCTGAAAGAATTTAGGGACATATTCGCTTTCTCGCCTGAAGAATTGACGGGAATCGACCTAGAGGTTATGGAACACAAACTCAATGTCGACCCCCTCAGAAAACCTGTGAAGCAACGACTCAGGCACCATGGCGCTGAAATCGACAAAGCAATCGAAGTCGAGGTGGATAAGTTGCTGAAGGCCAAACATATCAAGGAGATCCAATTCCCCGAATGGATATCTAACACAGTTATGGTGAGGAAGGAATTGAACAAGTGGCGTATGTGCATCGACTTTCGTGACTTAAACCTGGCGTGCCCTAAAGATCATTACCCTTTGCCTAGAATCGATCAGTTAGTCGACTCCACAGCTGGTTGCGAGCTGCTGAGCATGATGGACGCATCTCAAGGATACCACCAAATTCCATTGGCCCCCGAGGATCAAAGCAAAGTAAGTTTTGTGACGAGTAAGGGGACATATTGCTACGTCGTCATGCCCTTTGGCCTAAAAAATGCGGGAGCAACCTACCAGCGGCTGATGGATAGAATGTTCAAACCTCAGATCGGTCGGAATATAGAAGTGTACGTCGATGATCTTGGTGAAGAGCAAGTCCTCGACTTCACACCCAGACGACTTAAGGGAAACATTCAAAACCCTTAGGACGTTTGGGATGAAGTTGAATCCGAGCAAATGTGCCTTTGGAGTAAAGGCAGGACGATTTCTTGGTTATGTCGTCACGGAGCGAGGGATCGAAGTGAATCAAGATAAGGTGAAGGCCATCCTCGACATGGCTCCACCACGAAACATTAGGGAGGTGCAAGTGCTAACGGGGAGGATCGCGGGCTTGAGCAGATTCATTGCTCGAGCGGCAGAGAGAAGTTTTACCTTTTTCAAATTACTAAAAAAGAAGACTGTTTTCAAGTGGAGTGATGAGGCACAGATGGCCTTTGAAAAGTTGAAGGAGTTTCTGAGCGAGCTACCCCTACTGACCAAACTGGAGCCAGGTGACGAGTTGATATTATACATCTCGGTAGGGGAGTTTGCTTTGAGCTCGGTATTACTGCGGAAGGAGGGAAGTTCTCAATGTCCAATATATCATACAAGCCGAGTACTTCAAGGAGCGGAGACGAGATACCCCGAGGTCGAGAAAGCCGCCCTGACACTAGTTATAACAGCCAGAAAACTGAAGCCTTATTTTCTAAATCATACAATAGTGGTGAGAACAAATTTCCAGTTGGGGGAAACATTGGGTCGACCTACTGTCTCAGGTCGACTCGTAAAGTGGGCCGTGGAGTTGAGCGAATATTCTGTCAAATACGAGCCGAGGCGAGCCATTAAAGCCCAAGCTTTAGCCGACTTCATTCAGGAAGGCACCAAAGGAGAGGAAAGGAAATGGATAATGCATGTCGACGGGTCTTCTGCGGCCAAAGGATCTGGTCTGGGAGTCATCCTCGTATCTCCTGAAGGTGAGCAACTCGACTTCGCCATCAGAATGGGATTCAAAGCCTCAAACAATGAAGCTGAATATGAGGCACTTATTAAGGGAATTCAACTGGCAATCGGTGGCGGAGCAACAGAGATCGTAGCACATTCTGACTCGCAGCTCGTCGTCGGACAGGTGTTGGGAAATTGTGAGATAAAGGAAGATAGAATGATGAAGTATGTCGAGGAAATCCAAAGCCTCATACAAGGATTGGAAAAATTTGAGTTAACACAAATCCCGCGAGAAGAAAACAAACGAGCCGACTGGCTCGCAAGAATCGCAAGCTCGAACGAGGGAAAAGGAGGAAATCACATCACCACGATGCACCTCGAGGGGAGCGTTCTGTGCGAAACCATGGAAATAGACGAGAAGGATGATTGGAGGAAATCGATTCGCGAACTCTTGCAGGGTCGAGTCCCTGCAGGAGACAAGCAGGAGGCGAAAAAGGTGGCTCGATATTTAAGCAAGTACTTCGAAGTCGACGGGATTCTATACAAGAAATCGCTGGTCGGACCCCATCTGCGATGTGTTTCAGAAGAAGAAGGAATACATATTCTGAGAGAAATCCATGAAGGATGTTGCGGAGCGCACATAGGATCTCGAGCATTAGCCGGCAAAGCCCTGCGAGCAGGATACTATTGGCCCAAAGTACGGGCAACGGCGGAGAAGCTCGTGCGAGAATGCGATAAGTGCCAGCGACATGGCCAAGTTACACATGTTCCAGCCGAATATATGACGACTATCAACTCTCCAATTCCCTTTGCCCAATGGGGAATCGACTTGGTAGGTCCGTTGCCGATGGGGACGGGACAGAGAAAATTCTTGGTGGTCGCGGTCGACTATTTTAGCAAGTGGGTCGAGGCAGAACCCTTGGCGCGAATTACTGAAGAAAAGATGATACAATTCTTGTTTAACCATATCTGCTGTCGATTTGGAATTTCGAAGGTGTTAATCTCAGACAATGGAACTCAATTCCAAGGGAAACGAATCCAAGCATGGTGCCTCGACATGGGGATCAAATAGAGATTTGCGTCAGTCGCACATCCACAAGCAAATGGGCAAGTCGAAGTTACTAATCGAACTATCCTCCAAGGATTGAAGAAAAGACTGGAAATAGCGTCGGGAGCTTGGGTCGACGAGTTGACAACATTCCTATGGGCCTATAGGACGACTCCAAGAAGTTCGACGGGACAATCCCCATTTCACATGGTCTATGGGATGGATGCGTTATTGCCAATTGAAGTCGGCCTCGACTCCCACAGATCGAAGTTCTACGAGGAAAGGAAAAACGAGGAGATGATGGAAGAAGCCCTCGACTTAATTGAGGAAGGACGAGAAGAAGCTTGGGTGCGGTCTGTCGAATACAAACAAAAGATGCGAGCAGCCTTCGACAAGAAGGTCCGAACCAGACGATTTCAAGTAGGGGATCTCGTCCTCAAACGAGCCGACGCTCTCAAACATGTCGGCAAGCTCGAAGCTAATTGGGAAGGGCCCTATACCATCACAAAGGTGCTCGAGAGGGGCGCATATGAACTCGAAGACGGAGAAGGTCAACAACTCCCACGGTCCTGGCACGTGATCCATCTCAAACGCTTTTACGCTTAAAGGCAATGTCTCGAACTACTTTTTGTACTGAGCAATGTCTGAATTGAATTCAATGATGAAATGAATCTTTAAAGTTTATGCTTCACTTATGTCTTTTTACGTTTACATGTCGACTTTATTTGATTGCATGAAAAATTGAATTTTTCAAAACGGCTATGAAGCCGACTAACTTTCCAACGATTATGAAATCAACTAATACAACTACGAAGTTGTAAAATTCTCGAGCGGAATCTCGAGCAGGCTACGAAGCCTTCGACTACGAAGTCGACTAATACAACTACGAAGTTGTAAAATTCTCGAGCGGAATCTCGAGCAGGCTACGAAGCCTTCAACTACGAAGTCGACTAACACAACTACGAAGTTGTAAATTCTCGAGCGGAATCTCGAGCAGGCTACGAAGCCTTCGACTACGAAGTCGACTAACACAACTACGAAGTTGTAAAATTCTCGAGCAGAATCTCGAGCAGGCTACGAAGCCTTCGACTACGAAGTCGACTAACACAACTACGAAGTTGTAAAA
>BKCP01005761.1:163828-218438 GCA_008636005.1 Striga asiatica | reverse complement strand
CTTATGCATAGAGTCATATCTTCTAAAGATACTCAAATCTTGGTGTATCATACTTTATTGAATTGCAAGAATGTTATCCATTTTTAAAGGGAAAAGTAAGTTATTATTTCTCAATGATGAGATGTTATTGAAAACTTTTAACACACTAGGGCAGGTATTTCATAATAAAATTATCCATTACAAAATATGTTGGGAGGCCGTACATGTTGAAAATTGAGATAATTGGGAGCTCGTACATGCTGAAAATTGAGATAATGCGGCCCCTTGTAGTTAAACTAATTACACAGGCAAAACAAATAGTTTGTAAACTAATTAATAAGCGTGACGAGTTTTACTACAAATTGGTCATCACAGAAATATTTATTGACCAATTATCTTTGATTTTGAAAACTAAAAGTAGAATTCTAACCGTCGTGCGTGATTACAATTATTTACCGTATAATTTGTTTATTGTATCAATATTTTTAGGTGCAATTGTGAGCATAAGTTCTTTTTCGATAGTCTTTTTATTCAACTTTAAATCTATTTGTTTAAGATTTGAGAGTATCACATTCAAACATAAATACTTTGGAATTATGGGCCGGTTGTGCATCGCACAACCAAGAAATTCCTAGTATATATATATATATATACAAGAAATATACACATGGCAATACTCATGTTTACGCAGGAATTAAACTACGCGAACAGTGAGAGGAGTTCAAATGTGAAGCATAAGCTCATCTAAGGACAGCTTACACGCAGCATGCAGCAACACCAAGTCACAAGCATTACAAAGCTTTCATCAAGTCACAAGGGCAAAAAGAAATAGTTCAAATATGAAGCATAAGCTCATCTAAGGACTGCTTACACACGTAAGTCCATCACAGGCAGCATGCAGCTACAACAAGCCACAAGCATTACAAGCTTTCATCAAGTCATAAGCGCAAAAAGAAACAGCAAGACCAGATCTTCTACTCCGGTGACAAAACAAAACAACAACAACAAAAAAAAGAATGTCCATCAGAAATGCCAATCTAACATTGTAAAACACATCACATGCAACTCACAAGCATATCAAGAAAGCCACAACAACCATAAGGAGTAACTGATTCTTCACTAACAAAATAGAAAATACTCATCTCAATCCGAATCCTCGTAAAATCCACCGTCATCATCTGGTTCATCAAAGGATCGAATGTCGAGCTGGTAACGGAGAATGCCCCCAATACCACCAAACCCTCGGCAGAACTGTGAGCCTTCTTGGGACCGATTTGTGACAAACTCGAGAGAACAGCCAAACTTTCTGTACTCGTTAGCAAACCACTCGAGTAAAGGCATTTTGTCCTGAACCTCCAACTCTGCACCTGTGTCCTGGTCCTTGTAGTTGCTCTGATCATTCTCCTGATCCTTGTTCAAGTACTTAATCACAATCTCACCATTTACGCTGTTCTTGAGCATGTAACGATTTATGTCCAGATTCTCCCACACAATCAGTGTCTCCACAGCTCCCATTTCCAAAGCCTTTATCGTGTCATCGACACCGAAAACGTATTTCCCAGTGTCTTGGCTGATTTCTTCGAAGAATTTACCTATTAAGCGCTTTTCTTGTATGAACTTCACGTTTGATAGGATCTCGGCCGATAGTTCAATGGCCTGATTAAAGCCGTTTTCCCCTCCATAGGACACATCTACCACATTAAGTATCTTCGCCTGAAGACGAGGATCAAACATATCAGATTGACTCAGTTCAGTCTTGAAATCAGCCGAGCCAGCGAGAATTAGACCAGACACGTTCGGCTGGCTTGTGGCAGGATTTATATAGAATTGGGTTGCCAGCTCAGCAGTCTTCCGCACATAGTTGTGCCGTTTTTCCATTCGGAGACGAGCGAACCGAAGGGCCGACTGTCCACCTCTTCCGTGTTTTTTCGGAAGATCGACTGTGAACTTGTGAAGCACTTCTCTAGTGTTGCCACTTAAAGTTCCAAAAAGTGTCCCGTTCCCGTCCATCACAATAAACCCAAACTTCTCGTCAGATTCCAAGAGTTGAGTCAAAGGTTCGGTGTGAAACTTGTTGTCACAAAGGTATAAAGATGCGTTTATGGGCTTAAACGGCATAAAGTCGAAGGTGACCTTTTTCTCTTTTCCATCTTCAGTGACTATAGTTCCAGTGTAGAGAACTAGCCCATTAGGGGGGACCTTGTTATACAATTTAAGCCTCTGCTGAGCAGAAGTGATTGCACCAAGCACAGATTGACGATTTACCCTGCTTTTAATATTTGATGCAGTCCCATATTCTTCTGCCAGCATCTTAGTCACACGGGCTATTTGATCACCAGGAGGGATTATAAGGGATATCATGCTTGTACCATTTCCTCTAGCAGCTTCCAAAGCCTTGATCAATTTCTTTATTTTCCATATTTCAATATTCTTGTCATTTTCCTGACTGTCCGCCATTTTGTTATTCGTACGGCACAAGGGTCAAGAACCTGACAAGAGCGCATTAGGATGACTTATAAACTAATAATTGCAAGAATTGAACCCAAATAGAAATTATAGCACAGATAGATTAATGTTAGAACAGGAAACAGATAAGATCAATTTCTGGCCATTAAAGATGATCTACCTACCATATATGCAAGTTTTATTAGTATACTATGTAACTACATAGTATTATTGCAAACTCAAAGATCCAACAGTCACAAGTTTATATTTTATTCAAAGAACACTAATAAAGTGGGGTTCTACCATACAAACAGCTTAGCATGGATGAAAGGTAAAAAAATGGCTAATTATTAACTAACATATTCAAGTGGAAATTCACCTGAAAGCACGTAACTAATCATGTAATAATAGAATAAACACAACCACAATGAAAAAATTACATTCCCAGAAAAATGCCCATGAATCAGCATGTTCTCTTGCAAACAATATAGCAGCTCGTGCATTTGACTTTTGGGACTTTTTGCAAACAATATAACAGCGTGTATATGTCGTAATCTAAGGCGAGATGTGTGCTACTTTATTGCTTATGTTGGTGGTATCCCAATTTTGACTGGGTCCTAAAGGTACTTGATGCAGCCTTCTTGTCTCTAAGAAGCAACATAATAGAATTTCACACATGCTCACGCATAAGCACACTTTGTTGAGTTTCAAGGACATTTCAAAATATTAAATAAACACAAACTTGCAAAATGAGTCATTTATGAGCTTTTACCTATCTTTGTCCGAATCATGTTTTTGCTACCATGCTCATCATCTCAAGTTTTATGATTACATAATTCTAGGATTATTCTATCTCTATTGATAGTTGAAGATCTAATGAAAGAGACTCGACCCAATAAATAAAAAATAAATAAACTACCATTCTCATTGAATATCTCAAACAGGATCATTATAAGACAGATTGAGAAGAACTTATGAAACCATAGAGTACAACCAATAAATAATACATAGAAAACTCCCCTTCTCATTAAAAACCTCAAACAGGTTCATTATCTATTATACCTTAACCTATAAGCTATATCAACCTGTTATGTCAGAACACAAGTCAGATCTAAAGCAGAATCATTTTCCAGAGCTGCATTAAGAAAATTACTCATTCGGTGTGTGCTAAAGAATTTAGGGCAATTTGCACCAGAAGGATTCATTATAACTTCCACAATGAATATTTTCTAAATGCTTATTTATCATTGTCAAAAAATACATACATCACTCAAGGTCAAAACATGAAATTCTTTACGGGGTCTCTGGAGCAAAAGAAATAGTTTTTCTCATGCTACAAGAAAAAGTATTCGGTAACAATGAAATTTCCTTCCTCTAGACTTCTGTAGCATATCAGCTTCTTTTTGAAATCTCTCTGTACGATGGAGACATAGGGTGTGTTTGTATATAAAATAACTCAATTCATACTCAATCCATGCTCAAAATCTAACTCAACTCTAATTCAACCTCACTATCTTCAATATTATCAATATAATTAAATTATTAAATAATATCAACCAATCATTCTTATACATCACAACCTCACTATCCTCAATATTATCAATATAATTAAATAATTTATTAATATCAACCAATCATTCTTATACATCACATTATCTTTAATTCACTATTCATCCACTCACATAATTTTAACTAACCATCACTTTACATCATCTCTCTCCTACTTTTACATCAAATTAATTTTAATTATATTATTTTAAAAATTATTTTATAGTAAACTCAAAATCTCACTAACAACTAATTATACCATTTTTTTTAAAAATAACCATGGTTAATTAAAAAAACTCGTTTTGAACGGATATATTTGTATACAAGCACGCCCTTAGTATTGCTCCTCTCCAGTAATAGATCCCACTTAAATACTTTTCTACCCAAGACTAGTTTCATTAAACAACTATATACATATACATTGTGCATCGCATACGAAAATGTGTAATCACTCTCCTATCCACTTCTAATCCTGGAGAAAAAAAAAAAGAAAAACAAAAAAGAAAAAAACTTTGCAAGAAAAACTCCCACATGGCATTATTTCTCAGCTTAAAATAAAGATAATTATCCATGGAAAATTCTAAACAATAAAATATTTTCAACTTTGGATCTCATCCGATAAAATGGAAAAAAAACGAAGCCTCTTGACTTACAAAATCAAGACGCAGTTAAACCATAACTAAACAAAGACTATGCTTGGTTTCTAGTCACCAAACTACATTTTGCATTTTTACAAAAATTCCATCACTGAAAAATAATAAATAAGGAAATCTTGGAATTCAGTGGAAAGCATTACAAAAGGCAAAAATATAATTTGTTTTTTTTTATCGGGTAAACTAAGATATATTTCTTTAAACTGGCATGACAAGGCAAAAGAGCAATATCCACATTGAAAATCATTAAGATTTTAAATAGTTGAACTAATAAATTTAATATGCAGATCGAAAAATGGCATATAGTTTAGAACTTCATATAAAATTGAAAAAAAGTTCAACAAAGTGTACAAGAGACTATCTTATGCAGACATACAACTGACCCAAGGAAAATTATGGAATAGGTGCAATACAAACACTTTCTGCCAAACTTGGGTGGAAAATCATGGGTAAATGCATGAAACCATCACAAGTTCTTCAATCAAGAGCAGTAATTGATAACCGTTATGAAAGCAAAAACAGGTTCACCATTACTCTTTTCAGGGAGTAAATTTACAATAAAACACACCAAAAGAAAATTCAACTTCAGAAATATTAAAGAAAATTATATAAATTACTCTACTTGCAATGTGGAAGAAGAATTACTTAAAAGGGACTTTTGAATAGCTTAAAACAGAAAATTAGAGAGTTATACATGAGTTCACCATGCAAGTGTAAGTCCAATCAGATACCAGTAAAGTGAATTGGACCAAAACAGAATGATACCATCACTGCTATTTTAGCCAGCAATCTTCCTAAAATATGAACGAACACAATTGCTGACCATAGTACAGAAAACAACACTTCATTAGGTTTTTCACTGATTCCTGTCTTTCTGAATATTCTAAATCTTAAATGTGCAAGAAAGCTTACGCTCACAAATGTTAACTTCAAATTTCACAAACAAGTAACAACAATAATTCCAGAAAGAGAGATACGAAGAAACAAATGGGTCTACATATGAGCATCTCTCTTTCTGTTGACTCTACCCAAACAAAAAAAGAAAACAGACGAGAATCAGTAGCAACGGTTAATCTATCAACAAGACCTATGGAAAAACCCTTCATTTTGTCGAGATCTAAAAATCAACAATTTAAGAAAGTCATTTACTGGGATCTCGTAAAAGAACACCTCCATAGATGAAGGGTAAGCCAAAGAAACATTCTGCAAACAGAACAAACATCTCGTATTGAAGGAGATTCAGGCTAATCTGGGTTGAATATACGCACCTTATTCGAACTAAATACTATGCAAAAGAGTTGAGAAAAGAACTCAAACCGCCCTACAATTTTGCAGGGACTTGCCGATTCAAACTTATCGAAACATACGGATAAACACAAGAGATGAGATTAGATATGAAAACTCTGATGCACAGGCACAGGTGAGTTGGCTGACCTGCTAGTAACCGAGTGACCCAACTAGCGGAACTAGTTTTGGCCTCGCGTTCCCTTTTCAATTTTGCATCTATCCTTTATTCTACTTCCCCATTTTGACGTAGTTTTATTTATTTAGGGTGTTGTTTGGTTCAACATCTATATATTTATACATTCTGTATATATAATTGCATAATGTGCTGACTCTAAGTGGCATAATCTCATACTTTCGGAATACTATGTGGCAAATTTTCAAGCTTTGTCACGTGGCTTAGATGAATTTTAACTTACTCTAAATTAAAAAATAATTACATTTGTAATAGTCATAAATGTACTAGATATTTATTGTCATTTTTAGTAGTATTAAATTATTAATATTACATTTCCTATTCTAGAAGTAATTTATTATGCATGATTTTTTTTTTCAATCTTTCTTTTTTCTTCATCTTTCTTCTAAACTTATGAAAAATTACTAACTTAAATTATAAGTAGATTGAAAAGTTAATAATTTTTTATTCATTATTAATTTGAATATATAATATATCAAATTAATCATGTCTTGACGAGATTTTGACATTTATATTGTACATAGAAAATAAATAAATAATTATACTTATCTTTATTACAAAATTACGTATTAATATTAATTAGAAAATATAATTATTTAAATCAATTTAGCTACAAAGTTGATAATGATATAATTAAAAATATATTATAATATAAGATGGTAAACCATTCAAGTGACCTCTGTTATTTTAAATATAAATAGTAATATAGTTATTTAAAAAAATATTAAAAATTCAAACTATTTTTTTATTATTATTTTTAGTTTTAAATATAAATTTCTTAACATACACCCGTGTAATACACGGATATTGTACTAGTATATAATTACTGGCTAATAGCATTTAAGAAAACCTATTAAATTATACCTAGATGGCACTACACACATTTTTCCCCCAAAATTGGTTACAAATGAATTATTTATCCTGCTTTAATTAGCTTTTGATAATCAGAACAGCAAGGAATCTGTTTTGAGAGCCTTTAAATGTTGTATATGTGTAGTTTTTTAGAATGTTGTTTCAGTTTTATTTGATGACATGATATGCATTTAAACGTAATTGTTGTCAAAAATAGAAAATGAATTACTAATTCCTAAAATTTATAATTACTCAATACAAAATATTAAATTACATATCAAATTAACATCCAGCCTTTATTGTAAATTATGCCTGCAATATAGAAAAAGAAAAAACATTAATAATTATAAAACTTATAATATCGATTAATTTACATTACATAATAAAAAATGAACAGTTTAGCCCTATCCAAGGAACATAATATCTCATAAAATCAGGCAATATATATATACAACATAATTATGAAATTAAAGCAGTCAACGTCAGATCAGGAGGAAAAAAAATCAAATTATACAAATAATAAAAAGGCAGATTCTCATTCGTTTTTTAGGGAAGAATGCACACAGTAAACAATCAGGTTCAATTTTGGTGAGCATCAATCATGAAATTTGATGTAATTATATATTTTTCACTGGAGAATACACACAGTAATGCACACATTAATCATGAATTTCATGTAATTAAATAATTTTGACTGAATAATACACACAACAATTTACCAGTATCAATCATGGAATTAATACACACACATTTTTCCCCCTATAAATACAGTAACATTTATCAAATTATAATCACCTTCATTTCAGAAATACACTCTCAGAAATACTCTCTAAACATATAATCACTATTTTTTTCTATATAAACCCTCTTATCCCTTTTTCATTCTGTGTTTCCCTAAACATACATCCTATTGTTCTACACATTAGTCTAATATTGCTAACATCATTCTGTTTTATTCATTCTACCACCATATTCATTTTATTTATTTTTTACCCAAACCACAATATCATGAAGAGGTTGACCGACTACAACTTAATTGGAAACAAACGTCAAAAGGATGATGTTTCTCCACCATGTGGTACACAATGAGATTGTGTCCTATGCCTTATATCAAATTTGTTCAGAAGTGTTATCTTTTTTTGCTCTTACCGTGTTTTCCAAATTTGTATGTGTTTGCTTCTCGCATTAAACCCAAATGAATTACTCTCGTTCTTACTGATTCTTTTATCAGCAAATCCAAAATGAAAAATGTTAAAATATATCATATTTCATTAGAGATATGAAAAATCTTGCAATGTATAAGCTAAAAGATACTTATCTGTTCTGTTTGTAATCTGGACGTGTCTTCTTCATTTGTTTATACCTGCAAACGATTTGAAGAACTATTAGAACAGCTTTTGTACCTGCAAATGATTTGTCATTACATTCATATAAACACTATTATACAAATGAGTATACTTATTAGTATTTAAAACACAAGATTGTCAAGGAACTTAGATATTACCTTTGTTTCTTTTCTGCAGTTTGAAACTTAGTAACAGAACTTTAAATCTGATTAAAAATTTAAACATAAAACTAAAAATTTTAAATAAGACGACGAGTTGATATTCAAAACATATTGATATGAGTGTGAAAAACTAAATTTTCGAAAAAATTTAGCTCGGTAACATTCACCGATATCACATTCAAATGAAACAACAAGATTGGAGTCAATTGAATCCCCAAAAATAAAATAGAAAAATTTAACATAGCCAAATTAGTTTCCGACTGTGATTTATTATAATAAAAGGGCCTTATTTGACCTCTTAAGATCACGATACAGGTGGTACCCGTCCGTCAGAAGCTAACCCTAACGGGAATTTCATAATATAAAGATTAAAAATTAAATAAATCCAAAAAAACTACAGATCTTTAAAGATCTATTATCTCATTTCGATTTTAATTGAAGAAAAATGTTTAAAAATTTTACAAAAATTGGAAAATTTGTAGATTTTCCAAGATCTAGCATGTAATCAACCCAAAACACTACAGATCTGTATAGATCTATTACTTAATCATGATTTTAATAGAAAAATGTTTTAAAACAATAAAAATATTACAAAAAATTTATAAATCTGCAAAGATCTATCATGTAATCTCCCGATTTGTACCGAGATACAGTGAATTAGTAAATCGATTTTTTAAAATTGGGACAATTTCACTTTGTTGTTGTTGTAGTTATTTTTATCGGAGTAGAATCAAAAGATTCGAACACCGGGTCGTGTCTTGAGGAAGGTCAGCCGGATTATCTTGTACGTGTATTCAATCACAAAAGAGAAAATAATCCTAACACTCTAATCAGATTGATTTGGTTTGATTTATCTACTACGAATTATAAAGCTGATTCTAGCTATTCAAATCTCACAACTCCGAACACGATTTCAAATAGTAATAAGGGAGGCTAGGGTATCGGGGATAATCGTTTCCGGTTCTCAAAACATTTAACGGCAATCAATTAAGTAATCAAAGGACTCGAAAAACTAACTCATCTAGAGATTCATTCTCAATATCTCACGAAACAAGAGAATAAGCATAAACGAGCAATTATCGAGCCAATCAGCGCATAGGCAATACGTCACCGAACAAGCCTATTCTAAACGAGCCTAGATCGATCGATTTCTCGCCTATCGGTTTTAAAATCGATTAATTAGATTGAGATGGTGATCAAGCATCTAAAACCCTAGGTTAAGCACAACTCGAAAAGATTGAGTAATTATCAAGCATGTAAACGAGATCGAACCGGAACGACAATCCCCTAACCCTAGCTAGAGAATTTAGCTACTCATAGTGATCTCAACACAAATATTCATATCAAACAAAGCCATATCATTCATCACAGATAAATGAAATAGAAAGCTTACGATTAAATATGAATCCAATGTCGAAAAACAACGAACAATCCAAATCCACAAGTCGAATCTGGGTGTTTTCATAATCCAAGATCGAATCCCAATCAAAACTAAGAGATAAAATGAGTTCTGGAGTGAAAAAGTACGAAAGAGTATCAAAACCTAGAAGGAAGATCCCCCCAAAATCTGATCTAAAAATCGAACTTAAATTTCTGCATGTCGCGACCTCCGCGGCCGCGGTGAAGGAAAACCCGCGGCCGCGACCATCCCCGAGGCCGCAACATCCACCGTCTAGAAAAGGGGCTTTTGGGACCTTCGCGGCCGCGGCGACTAAAATTGGGCGCCGATTGGTTTTTGTTCACCTCTTCACTTTTCGGGCTCGTTTATACTCGTTTGGACTCGGAATTCGATTCCGTTTTTTCCTGTGTGTTCCCAACGAACTCCTCTATTTGATTAGGCTTGCCCAGCTAGTATTTTTCCGAACTCCTTCTCTCCCGAGACTTCCAACCTACGCATCAACGACGACAAAAAAAAAACCGGAAAATGAACGAAAAACACAAGAAAAACCGAGAAGGAGCAAACGCTAAATAAAATATATAATGAACTAAAAACTCATCTAAACGACCTAAAATGGGGAAAAAGAAAGACAAAAAGACAACGGGAAACGCAACAAAAATGGGACAAACAACTCCCCCACACTAAAACCTTTGTTCGTCCCAAACAAAAAGAAAAGAAAAGACACTAAAACAAGCAAACAAGCATGGATAACAGTTTCAAATAAGACAAGCCTCAAATTAATCAACTTAGCCGAGAAGACTTCCAATGACCAATATAGTACACCTCAATTACACCTCGAATGCAACGCCTTGAAAAGACAAACTCTCAAGCACGGAAGTATAACACATATATGCCTCACTCAGTTTCTTGAATGAATATAAAATGGGTTCGCTCAAATTGGTCAATCATCATGCATCACATAAGCTTGCTTATCGTCTATTCGTACTCTAAAACAATCAAAGATCATAAATTTACAAATCAAAAGGACTTCATGGGTTGTAACGTAGGTATCAAAGGAAGGACAAATAAGAAGAAAAAGTGGCTCAAATAAACAGTCACACTTTCGAGCACATAAATACTCGAATATCCCACCACCTATTTGTAATCAACAAGAAAATAATCATTCCCACCAAAAACTCCATACACTACTCACACATGCTCAAGCTGAAATGCAAATTAAGTACTTGACTTTATTTTATTTTTATTTTTTATTTTTTTTTGGTAGTAACTTAAGGAGTTTGCTTTTTCCTAACAAGACTAAGACATCAGGACGACATTCTCTAGGTTTAAACATTGGAGGTCATCCAAGTTTCCTAGAATGGTTTCCCAATACTCATTACTCGTCAAAGAATTTCGACAAGTAAGCGGAGTAGAATCCTTTAATCCGTCTTGCGAGTCTCCCCAATTTTTTTTTTTGTCAGGCACCCAAAATGCAACTCAAGCAAGTTATAAACCTTCTCTAAATACATAGTAGAAACCTGTCATCATAACAATTGTGCTGTCAAATCTCAAGAAATTCAATCAATTCGGTTGACAAGAAACAAGGTTCAAGGCTCAACGGGCTACTAATGATAATATATGTTCAAGGTCAATGAAAAGGTTAAAACGAGCAATGTCAAAGAAATGCCTCAATCATTTTCACAAATCACAATTTTAATCACTTTATTTCAAAACAGACTCAAAGCAAGTTCTGATCAACACGAATCCGACCAATATCTCTCAAGAAACAACTAAGGCTCAAACCTCACATCAGGTAAATAAGTGTCCAACAAAACGACACACCAAGTTCATCAAAGCATACTGGTCATGATCATCATCACATCTCCTCAACATCATCAACAATCATCAACAAATCTTAAAATTCACTATAATCCATACTCGCAAAACACACAAACTGACTCCAGAAAAGACACTAAAATAGAACAGAAAATGAAAACAACCTAAAAGACCTAGACCTGGTCAACTATATAGACACATAATCATGTAAAAACTCCCCCACACTTAAAACCGAACAATGTCCCCATTGTCGATTATTAGTGCTAGGAAAGTTTGTCCCCATAATCAACCAACATAAAAGACATAAAACCAAAGCAAAAATAAAAATAAAGAGAAAGGAAAAGATACAAACGTATAGGGCACAGTGACTAGACTAGTCACTGTTAATCCGGTGGTGCAGGTGGCGGGTGGAGGTAGTCAGGCCCCGAACAGCGGTGGGCCTCTGTCACATCAAATCGCTCACCCCATTGTAATCGGGGCAACTTCTTCGAACTCAGCTGGGGAGGGGTAATGGGGCGGTCAGAACGGTACCCCCTCTGGACACGGTCCTGCAATGACATCTTAGCGTGCTCTCGCATGCACGCTTTCTCAGTGAGCTGCTCAATCGCCCTTAGGTAAGCGCAGTCTTCCTCAACATTCGCCTGCGGCTTATGCTGGGCCTCTCGAGCGAAGATAGAGATGGAATCGCCTAACACTGCCATGGTCGCCGTCCCCTTCTTCACATCAATAACAGTTCTGGTGGTCGCCATGAAAGGTCTCCCGAGGAGGATGGCGTGTTGTTTCCCTTTTTCTTCCACGTTCCTCACATCGAGCACTACGAAGTCCACGGGGACTATCAACTTTCCTACTCGTACGAGCACATCCTCCACAATCCCTTCTGGTCGACGGTATGAGCGATCAGCTAGCTGTATGCGCATGCTGGTGGGCTTCAAGTTTCCTAGCCCGAGTCGGTGGTAAACTGCAAGTGGCATGAGGTTGATGCCTGCTCCAAGATCAAGCAATCCCGATGTCTCTTCCCCATTCTCGAAGGCCATAGTGATCACAAAGCCTCCAGGATCCTTTTCTTTCTTCGGCAAGTCATGCTGGAAGACACTCGCCGCCTCACAGATAATCACCTCCTCACCATTCTCAAACCTCTTCTTGTTCGTGGCCACTTCCTTGAAGAATCGTGCATAAGCCGGAACTTTTTTCAACACATCGGGAGGAGATAAGTCGACATTGGCCTTGGCCAACATCGCATGAAGGTCCTGAATCATAGTGCGGTCCTTCTCCTCCAAGAGTCGGCTCGAGAAAGGAATGTTCGGTCGGTATGGGTTCGGGGATCTGCGTAAAGTAGGCTCGGGTGGTGGTGTCACTGGAGCTTCTTCTGTCTTCCCTCGCTCATTCGGGCCCTCTTTTTCTTCTTTCACCTCTTTGGGCATAATCACGGTTACTGCATTTGCATGCTCCGGCTGGCTTGGTAGCTTTCCTTTATTTAGTTCAGTCTCGATGGTCCCGACCCGTGTGGCTAACTGTCCCACTTGCGTCTCGAGGCGCTTAATGGAAGCCTCGTTGTTTATGGTTCGTTGCTTGTTGTCGGCCAAAAACTGGAGGATCCTATCCAGCTTCTCATCTGAGTTTGTCGGGCTCGGTCCGGCTTCTGGTGCTGGCAACCTTAACATTTGTCCCCTGTGTTGCTGCTGATGGGGAACAAAGTTAGGTTGAGGTGGCTGCTGGGAGTTGTTGTTAGACCAGGAGAAGCTTGGGTGGTTTCTCCACCCGGGGTTGTACGTGTTCGAGTAGGGGTCGTTTCTGGGCCGGTTCTGATACCCCTGCAATGCGTTAACCTTAACATTCTGCCCTCCGTAATTCGGCTCGATAGCCGATGGGCACACCTCAGAGCTGTGCCCCTGGATTCCACAGGCTCCGCACACATTCACAGCCATAGTCTGAACCGGTGAAGCTCCTCTTGCGTTTAGTAGCCGCATCTGCTCCGTGAGCTGCTAACTGCTGGGCCATGACATTGTTTCCCGATCCGACCTCATTCACTGAGGACCTCTTCCCTCTGATACTTTTCTAAGATGAATTGGCACTCATCGTCTCGTAGATCTCAATCATCTCTTCAGCTGTTTTGGCCCCAATATCCCCTCCGGCTGCGTCCACCATAAACTGCAGGTTCTGGTGGAGGAAGTCGTAGAAACAATTCGCTAAGAGCCCTGGAGCGAGGTTGTGATGTGGGCACTGCCGTTGGAGGTCTTTGAATCGCTCCCAGGCCTCATGAAGAGGCTCGTTCGGCAGTTGAGCAAAAGAGACTATCTGGGACCGGATGTCTTGGGTCTTCTGATGGGAATAATATTTCCCGACAAATTTCGAGTAAACTTCGGCCCAAGTCGTGAGAGAATCCGGTGTGAGGGTCATGAGCCAGGCCTTGGCCCGGTCCTTCAGAGTCTCCGGGAAGCATCGCATCTTTAGTTGGTCCTCCTCAGTCAGTCCGTGAAGAGGGAACGTCTGGAGGACATTGTAAGACTTCCGGTGCAACACCCCGCTAACTAGGGCCAATTTTTCGCAAACTTAAACTCTTTCGAAAACTGCTTATAAACTTTTCGAAACCATTTGCAAACTATCTCGGGATGCTGCTAAGGACTTTTCTGTTTAAAAACCCGTTTCTTTAACCTAGGTCTAACAACTGGTTTAGACTTAAAGAAATCAGGTTTATATTTTTACGAATCATGCATATTTGTCTGGACCCGTTCATACTGGCGAACCGGGTAAAATTATTTAAGTCTGAAAATAAAATCATGCATGATCGAAAATAAACGCAAGCATAGCGGAAGTCTGAAATACGTGGTTATAATAGTTTACAAAACAGTTTAAACAAATGTCCCGGGAACAGCTTTCGTGCGGAACTCACGACCACCACCACCACAGCTCATCTCACGCCTGCCCGCCGACCCTGTCATCTGAAAATATAAAGTGGGGGTGAGTACGATCCACTTGTACTACATAAAAACCCATTCTAAAGTAAACAACAATATTAATAATGATATCACAAACTGGTATATATAAGTAAACTGTAACTCCCGGAACTCTCTGGCCGGTAACTCCCGGAACACTCTGGCTGGTAACCGTGTGCACACTCTGATGGTATAACTAGGGCAAACTGGGCCATCACCAGAACTTAGGGAAGGCAAACTTGGCCTTAACCCAAAGTGGATAAAACTCATATACATACCTGAACGTGATATCGACTATTAAACTCAATGTATAACCCAGACTGGGTCCCCACCTGATCGGTTTTGAAAATGAGTAAGTGCGGCTGTGCTGGTAGCTGACTCCTCAAGCTACATAAAAATATAAGCAAACAAATATACTAAGTACTATGCTCGTCATATGCTCAAAAATATGCTAGGATGCTCTACTCTATCAGATTACTCAACCGGATATAAACGAACGCTCTATGGGTTCTCTAAAATAATTCTAAGTCCGGAAATAATACTGATATGCTTAACTGATCTGGTTTGGCTCGGAAAAATACTTAAATTTCGGAATAAGACTCGGACCGAAAATCACGAACCAAAACGGACTCGAACCGCCGGCTAAACTGGCCGGTTCGCTAACTGGCTAAACCGGGTCGGGTTGGACCGGACCGGGTTGGACCACTGGGTCACACTGGACCGGTTGGTCACGGGCTGCTCGGACTGGCCGGGCTCGGTCCCGTGCCGGGCCTGCTGGGGCCATGGCACGGTGCTGGGCACTAGCTGGGTGCGACCGGGCCTCGGTACTAGGCGCTGCTGGCGCGGGCTGTGCGGCTGGCACGGGCCCTGGCACTACTGGTGCCACTAGGTGCGACTGGGCACGACCGAGAGTCACTGGGTGTGCTGGCGCGCTGCTGGGCACGACCGAGCACTAGGGACGCGGGAACTGACGCGTACCCGGGCTGACTGGGCACTGGGCGTGCGGCTGGCACGACCCTAGTGCGACTGGCGCGAGAGCTAGGGCTGTCAGGGTGCTGCCGGGCAACCCTGGGCACGCGGGCGTGCTGCTGGGCACGTCCCGGGCCACTGACTGCTCGGGCGCGCTGCTGGGCACATCCCGAGGCCTCTGGACCTTACTCAGGGTCACTAAGGCACGGCCCTGGACACTCGGGTGCGCTGCTGGCACGACCCGAGGTCGACTCTGCGTGGCACGAGCAACTGGCTCGAGGTCACGCGTGCACTGACCCTGGGACAACGCTGCCATGCGCTGCCCGAGGTGCCCTGGCGCGACTGGCGCTGGGACCTCGCTGGTTGGCACGGACAGGCACTGCTGGGTGCTGTCTCGTGCACTGGGACTGCAGTGCCTCGCGAGCACTAGGCGCGGGCACGGACAGGGACACGGCCTGGCCCCTGGGACGCGGCACGGGCACAGCACGCGCGACTGGCGCGGCTAGTGACCCTAGCCGGTCTTTTCCAAACTTCCTTCAACTTTTCTAGGGACTAATGAACCATACCAACATAATATGACATAATATACTCAAAAATGCCAAAAGTCCCTGAGGGACCTCGGTTGGATTTGGAGATGGGCTTATAGGGCCGATTAGGCCCGAGGCCACCCTAGGGCATAAAAATGAACATGCTCAACATGTAAAATGACTTAGGGCCGAATAAACTACATCAAAAATCATGGCTAATGAGGCTAGAACATTGGCTAAAACATACTTGCACATATACTTAGGTTCGGGGGTGAAAATGGCTCGATTTCACATAGCAACTTGACCGAACAAATGAACTCAAAACATAAAACTGTTTCAACCATGATATACTCATAATATTTGAGGATTTTTAAGATACTAATCTCGGCCATATCATGCTTGTACAAAAACTTACGAATTTAAGGCTTAGATGATCAAAAATTCATATCTCTTATATCTCACATGCATGGCATCATTTCTACACATGATAATTCTTATTTTATCATGAATAAGCTAGGAAAAATGGTTGGCATGAGCTAACCTTGCTCAAAAGTCGAAATGGTGCAAATGGGCCTTGCTCGGGGATCTTGCGGCACTAGGAACTTAACCTCGACTTTGGGGCTTGAATGGCTGAGGAGGATAGCTTCAAGTGACTTAGAAAAATCCAAAATAAGCTTGGATAATGATAAGCCTCGAGATAACTAGGCTGGAACAAGCTATACACGAGCACTCCTCTTCCCCGGGGAACACGCGCACGGCTAGGGACAATGACTTTGCTCTCGGTTTTCTCTCTTCTCCCTCAATATTGCTAAGTGTTTGATGTCTCCAAGAGTCATATCCATGCTGAGGAGTGTCCCTTTTATGAGGATAGGGGCGGAGCTATTGAGGCACAAAGGTGGGGGACAAAGGGATCACATGCACACATGAGACAAGGGTGATGGGCCTTGGGCTGACTTGCACGAACTTGGAGGAGTGGCAGGGCATCTTAACTGACCCAAGCATTAAAATATGCTGGGAGAGCAGGTCTGGTCGGCCTTGAGGTAAGTGGGGGACAAATCCAAATACAAATGCATTAAAATATTACATGCACATGTCCACATTTGGACTCACTTGAAAGTGGATTGGGCTTAACTTCCTTAGGGCCATTTTAGCTCAAAATGATCCTTATCAAGTGTATAAAATTCGGAGGTTTTGGTCCCTGAAAGATTTGGGCCAAAAACATGTGAAATGGCCTCTTGAAGTTGGGCTGTCGCGCTGCCAGCGCTGGGCCTGGGCGCTGGCCCTGGGCGCGGGCTGCTGGGCATGGCGCGGCACTGGGCCTGGCGCGAGGGCGCGGCCTGGCTGCGCGGGAAAACTGGCCTGCTCGGGAAAAATGACCTTGGGCTGATTTTATGGGCTGAATTGAGGCTCACAACACTTAGAAAAATACCATAAGTGTTTGGCCATGACTTGGGCACCATGCTTGACTCGCGCGAGGCTAGGGTGCGGCACTAGGGCACGACTCATGGCCTGAGCTTGGAAAATGTTTAGTCGAGGATAACCCTTGGCTAGAGATGAACTCGTGGCTCGTCTATGAAACCAAAACACTTAAAAAAATATCCCACACTACTAACCATGACTTGGGCACTCGCGGCTTGGTGAGGCACAAGACAATTTGGCGCGAGTACTCGGACCCGTGCACGAACTCGGTGCGGGTTACTTAGGTCGAGGGAATGATATCGAAGGCTCGATAAAAAGGATCTCATACTTAGAAAATATTCTAAGTAAGGCTATGAGCATGGCTAGGGCTCGAACAAGACTCGAGACAACTAGGGCTCGAGAATTGGCTAGGCGCGAACTAGGCGCAATACTCGCGACCGAACAACTCCGTTCCGAACACGGCTAAACTTGGACGATTTATCGAAACAAACTCAGTTTCGATTATTCGTCAACTGGAATAACTAATTCCGACTGAATAAAATCCATTAATAAAATAAATGAACCGGAATTAATAACTGAGATTGAATAGCTGATAACTGGGCTCGGAACTCAAGACGAGCAGTATTAATAAAAAGAAATAGTTCAACTGGGAACTAAAAACTGTCATTTTATTAATACAGAACTGGGCTATTACACCCGGAGGAAGTGGAGTGGATCCTCATTTGGAAGACCATGGAAAGATGGTAACTGGTTGTAGTGGATCATCTTCAGCTCATAGTTTCGGGCTTCTTGTGGCAACCGGATGCATGAAGTGATTGGCCCGATTATGGGTTGGGCCAAGTCTCTGAGGATGTTGCGTGGTGGTTGTTGTGTAGCCATGTCTGAGTTACTCCCCTCAGATGATTCTGGTGAATGCTCGCCTTCTTCGTGTGGCTCGAGAGTAAGCTCGTCCAGCAGCTCTCTCAGGCTCTCGTTGAAGGGTTTGTTAATTGGAGATAGTTTACGTCCACTCCTGGTACGCATACACTCAGGCAACAAACAAGTTACGAGCACCAATAGTAAAGAAAAGAAAATAAAACAAGAAAAAGTAACACAAAAAATAAGGAAAACACAAAACCAAAGAGAAACACGAAAAATAAGATGAATAAGCGCACAAAATATGTCCTAAACCTTCCCTGGCAACGGCGCCATTTTGTTGAGTTATTTTTACCGGAGTGGAATCGAAAGATTCGAACACCGGGTCTTGTCTCGAGGAAGGTCAGCCGGATTATCTTGTACGTGTATTCAATCACAAAAGAGAAAATAATCCTAACACTCTAATCAGATTGATTTGGTTTGATTTATCTACTGCGAATTATAAAGCTGATTCTAGCTATTCAAATCTCACAACTCCGAACACGATTTCAAATAGTAAGGGAGGCTAGGGTATCGGGGATAATCGTTTCCAGTTCTCAAAACATTTAACGGCAATCAATTACGCGATCAAAGGACTCGAAAAACTAACTCATCTAGAGATTTATTCTCAATATCTCACGAAACAAGAGAATAAGCTAAACGAGCAATTATCGAGCCAATCAGCGCATAGGCAATACATCACCAAACAAGCCTATTCTAAACGAGCCTAGGTCGATCAATTTCTCCCCTATCGGTTTTAAAATCGATTAATTAGATTGAGATGGTGATCAAGCATCTAAAACCCTAGGTTAAGCACAACTCGAAAAGATTGAGTAATTATCAAGCATGTAAACGAGATCGAACCGGAACGACAATCCCCTAACCCTAGCTAGAGAATTTAGCTACTCATAGTGATCTCAACACAAACATTCATATCAAACAAAGCCATAACATTCATCACAGATAAAATGAAATAGAAAGCTTACGATTAAATATGAATCCAATGTCGAAAAACAACGAACAATCCAAATCCACAAGTCGAATCTTGGTGTTTTCACAATCCAAGATTGAATCCCAATCAAAACTAAGAGATAAAATGAGTTCTGGAGTGAAAAAGTACGAGTTATCAAAACCTAGAAGGAAGATCCCACCAAAATCTGATCTAAAAATTGAACTTAAATTTCTGCACGTCGCGACCTCCGCGACCGCGACCACCCCTCCGCGGCCGCGGTGAAGGAAAACCCGCGGCCGCGACCATCCCCGAGGCTGCAACATCCACAGGCCAGAAAAGGGGCTTTTGGGACCTTCACGGCCGCGACCTCACCTCCGCCGCTGCGGCGACTAAAATTGGGCGCCGATTGGTTTTTGTTCACCTCTTCACTTTTCGGGCTTGTTTATACTCGTTTGGACTCGGAATTCGATTCCGTTTTTTTTGTGTGTTCCCAACGAACTCCTCTATTTGATTAGGCTTGCCTAGCTAGTATTTTTCCGAACTCCTGCTCTCCCGAGACTTCCAACCTACGCATCAACGACGACAAAAAAAAAACAAAAAACGAACGAAAAACACAAGAAAAACCAAGAAGAGAGCAAACGTTAAATAAAATATAAAATGAACTAAAAAACTCATCTAAATGACCTAAAATGGGGAAAAATAAAGACAAAAAGACAACGAGAAACGCAACAAAAATGGGACAAACAGTCGTCTCCCTTTTGATTCGAAAAAACTAAATCTCAGGTAATTTTTCCAGTATCAGCTTGCAAAACAGAGTTGAATCGCTGGTGAAACATTGTTTTTGGAAAAATTCTCGGCAAAAGATGGTCGAACAATTTCAGTAGAGAGAATAAATGAGAGAGAGAATCGGCGACAGAAAATTGAGAGAGGCGAGAGAAATGGCGAAATCAGGCGTCTTTACTGTTAAATGTATATAAATGATATAGCCAGCTGGAAGGACACGAGTTAGCCTTAGATTATGCATGAATTGTGAAATCAATATTTTGCCCTTATACAATGACTTTAGCATCGTTCTTATAAATAATGGCCCAATGAATTGTTAAAAACTTAAAATAGATAGCAGACTTATTTAAATACCGGCCCAATGTATTTTATACTGGCCCAAGAAAGAATTTTTATGAATGACCCAATTTTGATGTTCTTTAAAAATGTGAGCTCATATTTTATAAATACATTACCCCAAATAGTTTAATACAAATACAATGTATAGTAAAAAAAAATGTGAAACAAAATTGACCTAAATTGAAGAGCCCTGTATTTAGTCATGGGCAATTGTACGTGGTGCTTTCTAGAGTAACGAGTCAGAGGGGTTTGAAGATTTTGGTTTGTGCTGATGGAGATTCTGACGATTAAAAAACCACGAACGTTGTATATAAAGAAGTGTTTAATAATATATAGATTTTTTTTCTTGGGCTTTTTTTCAGTGATTATGTTATGATTTTTACTATTGTTTATAATTTAATTTATTTTTTCCTCTATCGCATAGCTTTCTGTGCAAATGTACGGGTAAAAACTAGTCTATATAATTACTGGTTGTTCGCACTTAATAAAACCTATTAAAATTATACTTAGTTGTCATTTTCCGCCTAAATACATTACACGTAATTTTCATATTTTCTTATTACACAAATATATCAGGTTTGCATATAGTTAAGTGTGCTAAAATTGGCCACATATGCCATTGACTTTTCAATGATCTAGACGTTACAAGTTATTAAATACTTTCCCAGATTTTTTTAAACAAATTAATAAATGTTCAGAATTATCAATAGTCCTTTTTTACTCTCAAAACCTTTTTATTTAATGTATTTATTTTTTTATATACAATAAATTAATAAATATTAATGAAGAACAAAGAGTGAATAAATAAAGAAAATACAACACATCATAATAACAAATTAAAAATTGAAAAAAGAATTTCACAAGCTCCTTTTCCTTAAAAGTGTAAATAAGTCCTGCGAAAAAAGAAAATTAAAGATCAACATATAATATACCACCAAATGAATTACTTATAATTAGGAACCCCGATTTTGCTATGAAGCCAACAGTTGACTCCATAGTGGAGCCAACCTTCTATATACAACAAATAAACTTACCCTATTAATAAAATTATATTAATATTATTTAAGTAATCAAGGAATATGGTAGGTTTATTTATTGTATATAGAAGGTTGACTCCACTATGGAGCCACCTGTTGGCTTCTTAGCAAAACCAGGAACCCTTCACAGTTCCAAATGTGCAAATGAGGCGAGAAAATACAGTTAAAAAAAAGGATAATATTTAAGATAAATACCAAGCTTCAATATCCCATGATTTTTTGCATATTTTATAACTCTAAAAATTCAATAGTAACCGTGGCACATAATCTGGAATTAACAGCCAAACAAGGAACAATTCTTTGTGGCACTCAAAGAATAAAGCATTATCTAGACTTTATTTTTCAATCTTTGATATCCCATGATTATTGCACATTTTATATATACCTATTAATATTAAATAACACATATGACCGAATGACAGAAAAACAAATTACAATTCTCCATGGTAGTCAAAGTAGAAATTATTATCTGGAAATATATACTTTCAATATTCTTCCAATCAACATTTTCTTATATTGAATGCCTTTTTTCCAAAACCTTATAAATACTCAAATAATTATTCAAAAACAATCATTCACTCTAGCTAAAGTAACCCAAGCCAAACAATTCTCATATCCTCCAATTTTTTTTTTCAACAATCACCATGAGTCCCCAATTTGATAATTTGACATACTTAAGTAAAACAAAGAGAACATGAGAGAGCTGGAGTTCATATTTCACGATGTTAAGGTGTTTAAATTTTATTAATTTGTTATTTTATTCATTTCATTTATATAAAACAGTTTGAAATTATTCTAATAATCTTAATTTTTTTAGGGGCAGCGAATACATGGCTCGACACCCGGTTCTTGGCACAAAAGTTCAAGGAGTTTAACTTTCTCGAAGGACGTGTGTACGGGATTACAGATTGGAACCTTGAGCTGGACGAAAAGGCTTTCAAATTAACCGAATCAAGTCATAAGTTTGTTTTCGGTAAAGAGACAAACATGTAAGAGATTGTTGAGGACAACTACCCGAGGTTTATGTTTAACTTCAAAAATTTCAACGAGCTATCCGACCCCCAAACAATTGATTCCAACAAGCTATTTGGTAATTTTTTTTTTTATTAATACAAGTATTCTTAAATTAGATTTTTATTGTTCTTATTGTATACTTTGTTCTGCAGCACAATGATGGATCTGATTAGCCACTTGACATTGAGTTATTGACTTATAAAGCACTCATATTTAAAGTATCAAATAAAAAGGATCAATTTGGATCATATAATGGTCCATTTACGGTTGCTCGCATAACCGTTGATCCTATTTTGGTTAATCGGTTTGGAGTCTTGGCAAACCCTTCACAGGTTTTGAATTTTATTTTTTTATACATAATATTCAAATAAATTTTCTATAAAATATAATGTATTATATATCTTAATCAAATAAATTTTTTATATGATGACTATTTATCTTAAGATGACTGCTATGCTGTTAATTACTTTTTATACTATTAATTATTATGTCCAATATTTATTTTATTAATTTTATGAAAATTCAGTTTCTATTTTATAATTATGTATGATTCAGATGGTGAACTGAACAGTCCAAACAAGACTGTTTCGGGCTGCAAAGAAAAGATAAAAAAGAGAGTGCAAAAAGTGTTGTTTAAAGATGCCTCAAGCAGCTCAGAAGTGCCAATGGGGAGAAAAATTAAAGCTGAAGAAATATGAGCAGCACTACATGATTTATGTTGAAGTTTTTTAGAAATAGAGTAGTTGAATGGCTATGTTATGAGTTTGTCTTAAGTTTTAAATGTTCCCAATAACATCATGTCTAGCTCCCATTAACATTTTTAAGGGCTGCTATGTTTATTATATGAAAAATAAAGTTTATTATTTAAATGAAATTATATATATTTTTTATTTGTTTGCTCATTCTATGAATTAAATCAACCAAAATTAAGAAACAACTTAAAACAATGCAGCAAACAAGAACTTAGCACTTCACTCCATGCTAGGTTTTCGAAGTGTGAATTCTGGCTGGATCGTGTGGCATTCCTTGGCCACATTGTGACAGCTAGAGGCATTGAGGTGGATCCCAGCAAGATCGAGGTGGTGAGCAAGTGGGATACGCCAAGAAATGCTAGCGACATTCGTAGTTTCCTGGGGTTAGCAGGATAATACAGGAGGTTCATCGAGGGCTTCTCGAAAATAGCTCAGCCGCTAACCAACCTTACGAAGAAGTCCGTGAGGTTTGTATGGAGTCCGGAGTGCGAGAGTAGTTTCCAGGAGCTGAAGAGGGGACTTACTACCGCACCAGTCCTTTCGATACCCGAGCCTACTTTGGAGTTCACCATCTATAGTGAACAACATCCGAATATACAATGGGGCTAAGCTAGCCAATATCCGACTCAAACAAGAGAATAAAAATGAGAGGACACGCTATGAAGTGGCCTAGATAACTCAAACTAAAAATAACCCGAAAGAAGGACCGACAAGCCACTGCTCCAAAGCCTAGCTACCAGACCAACTTTCAACTAGAACCAAATGGACCAAAGCAAACCAAAACCAACAACCAAAAAAAACCAAACTAAACAACACTGAACAAACAAAAGTACACCAATAGAAGCAAAACCACACCACAGCATCCAACCCATCACAAAGCCCTAAATTCCAGCCATTCCTTGTGTGCTCGTTTGATCACCACTGGAATAGGCATGAGCTTCTTCTCAAATAACCACAAGTTTCTTGACCTCCATAGCCACCATAGGTGATATGTAGTGAGCTGGATTCTGTCCTCAGCTATGGTTGTCTTGTTTGTTTCACAAAGCTGCCATCACCAAGTTTTGAATTTGCATCCCAAAGATGTCACCCCATCCCAGCTGACAGGTCCCATATTCCACATCATCTGAGCTCTTTGACAATTAAATAGCAAGTGTTCCACTGTTTCTGGCAATTCCCCACAGCATTGGCACATAATATCAATATCCAGCCCCTTCTTCCTCAGATTTGTATTCACAGGAAGAGTATCTGTGATGCATCTCCGAAGAAAGTGTTTAAGAGTGCCCTTGACTTTGAGCTGCCAACCTCTAAGTCTTGCCTGCCTTATTTCATTTGCATTGTGACTGCTGGAAGGGATATCCATCCTAGTAACTTTATGGTTAATCAGTAGAGAATATGTAGAGGAGACAGTGAAGTTACCTTTCTTTTCCAAGCACCAGTAGACTCTATCTTTCCTGGCTGAGTTTAATGTGTTGATTCTCAGTATAGCCTGGCTATCTTCAGGGGAGAATAATTGTTGTACCAGCCAGGTATTCCAAGATCTACCATTATCCATCATCAGCTCTTTAACCCATGTGATATGGCCTTGTGCTATTGGCAGCAACTTTGGATAGGACAAAGGTTTGGAAGGGATCCAATTCCAATCAGCAATTCTTGTATCAAAGCCATTTCTGATTTCAGTTTTGAAGCCTTGGGCAAAAGTGGGAAGACACTCCAGCCAAGTATGCCAAATCCAGGAACCATTCTGAGTCTTGGTTGCTTCAAAGATGGAGCAATCTGGAAAATATCTGTCTTTAAGGACCTTACTGATCAGCAGCTAATGTGGGACACAACTCTCCACAGCTGTTTACATAACAAAGCTTGGTTGAATAGACTGATATCCTTGAATCCAAAGCCACCATCAGCCTTAGGGATTGTGAGAAACTGCCAAGCTTTCCAGTGTATTCCCTTCTCTTGGGTGTCACTGTGGCACCACCAATACTGAGCTGAAATGCTTGCAATAGTTTTACAAACAGAGACAGGAAGTCTAAAGCAAGATATTGTGAAAACCAGTAGAGCATTAAGCACAACTTTAATTAGAACTTCTTTGCCAGCATTAGATATCATCTTATTCTTCCAACTGCAAAGTTTGGATTTCACAGACTCAATGACATAGTTAAAAACTTCAGCCTTGGATTTACCTATCCCCAGTGGAAGGCCAAGATATCTTGTTGAGGAATGGATTTGGATGCCTTGCAGAGCAGCAGAGATCTGATTCTGAACATGTGGATGAGTGTTCTTACTGAAGAAAGCAGATGATTTCTGAAGGTTAACTCTTTGGACTGTGAATAATCTGTATCTTTCCAGAAGAGTCATAAGTTCCAATGCTTGACTGGTTTCTGCTTTGCAAAAAAAGAGTGCATCATCTGCAAATAAAAGATGTGATAAAGTAGGCCCATTCCTTGAAAGCTTCAAGCCACTGAGTGTGTTTCTTGAGAGAGAGTCAGAGATAAGAGCTGAGAGGAGCTCAGTTACAATGATAAATAGGTAGGGGGATAGTGGATCCCCCTGCCTAATTCCTCTTGTAGGATAGATAATTCCACTTAAGGCTCCATTAATGCAGAAAGACAGAGAAGTAGAAGATACACAAACCATCAGAAGCTTCACAAAATTAATGCTGAACCCCATTTTAATCATGATTTTCTCAATACAAACCCATTCCACTCTATCAAATGCTTTCATAAGGTCTAGCTTCAGGGCCATAAAGCAGTTCCTACCAGTTCTATGCCTATTTAGGAAATGAAAAACTTCTTGGGCCAGAATAACATTATCTAGCAATTGTCTGTCTTTGATGAAAGCAGCCTGGCTATCACTGATGCAATTACTGAGACAAGCTTTAAGTCTAATAGCCAGAATTTTAGCAAGTATCTTATAAACCACACTGCACAAGGAGATAGGCCTAAACTGGTTCAAGGATGAGGGAGATTGACACTTAGGGACAAGTGTAATTAGTGTGTGGTTCCAGTACTGCAAGAGCATACCTGAATCAAAGAAACTCTGAATGGCCTCAATCAAATCAGCTGCAATAATCCCCCAATAATGCTGGTAGAATCTAGCAGTCATCCCATCCTCACCTAGAGATTTGTCTGGGTTGAGACTAAATAGAGAGCTCTTGATTTCCTCAGCATCAATGGGCATCAGAAGCTGCTGATTCATATCCTCAGTGATAGATGTAGGGATTAGAGGAAGTAGAGAATCACCTCCCCATGATCCTTCAGAGGTAAAAAGGGCTGAGTAGTTATTGGTGATGTGCTCTTCAATTTCTTCCTTGGTGCAAAAAACTCTGCCCCTTTCAGATACCAGTCGAGAGATTGCATTTTGCCTTCTTCTTTGGATAGTGTAGGCATGAAAAAATTTTGAATTGGTATCTCCTTCCTTGATCCACTGAGTCCTTGCTTTCTGGGCCCAAAATCTTTCTTCAAAAGCATAAGCATTATCCAGCTCATCTCTAGTAGCTTTCCATTCTTCCCACTGTTCATATTTACCTTCTCTTCTCAAGTTTTCCAGTTTAATGGAGAGGTTGGCAATCTTGGCTTGATTGTGAGTTTTGAATTTGGAGCTCCATCTCAGAATAGCAATTCTGGTGCATTTCACCTTCTCCTTAAATCTGTAGAAGGGAGTACCTTGCTGAGGAGTATTCCAAGCCTCTTGGACAACTGATTCCATACCTTCCATGGTAAGCCACCTTTTATCAAATAGAAATCTTCTTTTCAGTCTATTATAAGGAATCCCTGCATTGAGAACTATGAGGGAGTGATCTGAGGCTGTTCTGGCAATATTCAGAGTGCTAGCATTTGGATGGGAGTTATGCCACTCAAAAGAAGCAAAAGCCCTATCCAGCTTTTCTTCTACATAGCCTTCAGCATCCCTGTTGTTGCCCCAGGTGAACTGATACCCATCCATTTTGATCTCCTCCATATCCATATTCATTATGAAGTTGTTGAAGCTATCAAAGGATCTAGCTTGCCTGGCTCTGCCCCCTTTCTTTTCCTCCATAGTGCAGATAGCATTCCAGTCCCCAACTAAGAACCAGATATCACCCCAAGAGAGTTTGTCATCTTCAAGCTCACTCCATTGAATCTCTCTAGTGTTTCTGTCAGTACTCATATATACAAAGATGCCCCATCCCTGTTCCCTTTCCTTCAAAGAGTAATTCACTGCAATGTAGAAATCCTTAGTAATCAACTGCTTAATCTCCACATCCTGTTGCCACATAAGAAGAAGACCCCCACTAAGCCCCCTTGCTTCAACTATGGCATTTCTATCTTCAAAACCAAGTTTCTTGCAGACAGCCTTGACAAAAGCAAAAGAATTTTTAGTTTCAGATAAGAAGAAGAACTTTGGGTGGTGAGTCCTAAAAGACTCTTTGATTTGGGAAATTGTAGAGGGCCCACCCAGCCCTCGACAATTCCACACCGCAGCTAACATTGGGAACTTGGGTGCCACTCGAGGCTGGCATCCCCCACCTTCTCTAAGACAACTTTTATTTTCTTGCCTGGTTCCTTCCCCATCTGTTGGTCCTCTTCTTCATCTATCACATTCTTCCCCTGGTCTGCTCTGTTTCTTTTATTGCTTGAGCTAGGAGCTGAAACTATCTCAAGCTCTCCTTGCCTCTGGAGCCTTCCTTCCTTTGAAGAGGATCTTCTCCATTTAGGGATTTTTGCTAAGACCATCTCCTTAGATAGTTTTTTCCTTTGTTCCTGGTTTTTAGCTGTTGGTAATTCAATCTCCATTAACCTGAATCCATCTTGATCTGCGATGTTTGAAGGGATTAGTTCAGGTGGTTGGGAGTGAATGATTGCTGCTGTGTCAGAATGAGGAACAGAAGGAGTGGATGTTGATGATTGTATCCCTGAAGTAGAGCCCACAGTGTCTAGTTTATTAGGAATTGTAATGAGGCCTTGAATAGGAGTCTCTTATTCTCTTCCTGTTTGTTGTTGAGAGGAACTAGCATGATTAGCTTGATCTAGAGTGTCTCTCGATGGGGAGTGTCTAGAGCCAGAGTTGTTATATCCTGGCCAAGATTGACCTTCCTCTGCTTTGATCCACTCTCCATATTGCCCATCTTTCAGTGAACTCTTCCTGATGTCTTCAATTCTTTTGCCACACGCTCTATCAAGATGCCCAACTATGCCGCAATAGTAGCATAAGTTAACCAGTTTTTCGTACTTGAACCCCACTTTGACTATATCATCTCCTAACCGGATATTTGCACATCTGGGAATAGGCTCATTGATGTTAATCGTCACCAATAGTCTGAGAATCTTACCCCCGTGATTACCCGCATTAACTATAACTACATTATTCACTTGAGGGAAGACTTTACCAATTTTGAGACCAACTTCTGCACTGAGCCAGTCTAAGGGCAGATTAATTACCTAAGCCCATAGGTTTAGCTCCTGGAAGCCTGGATGTTTGTGAGTAAGTCCTGATTCCCATTCCTTGAGTACGAGATACTGGTTCTCGAATATCCACGTACCACTGGCAACTTTTTTCATATCCTCCCTGTTTTTGAACAGGAATTGGAAGAAGTTGCGCCCCAGTTCTTTAACCTCCATAGGTTGTTGAAGTTTCCAAATGTTGCTCATAGTACGCTTGATTCCAATCCAGCTAGCCTTGCGGTCGCCAATGACCATTCCAAATAGACTGCGGCTGCATTCATCTGCACTGAGTCTGATATCATCGTGTTCAATGTCCACAATTGAGCTTTCTCTTTCAGAAAAGGAAAATCCTTGCAGTCTCGCTGCGAGATCCTCATCCCTTCCAACGCAATCCTTATCTGTCATTAATGTGGATCTGAAACACTGTCTACTGAAGTTAGTCCAGAATAGAGAAAGTAATTCGAGGATGAAATCGGAGAAAGGAGATCGGTCCCAAAGGGGAGAATCGCCGGAATCGCTCTCACAGGAGAGAATATATCTATTATTATTATTATTATTATTATTATTATTATTATTATTATTATTATTATTATTATTATTATTATTATTTATATTTAATTGTTATTATTATTATTTATTGAATGCTAAATTATTAATTGTCGAATGTGATTTATTTGTCAAAGTGCCTAATGTTATTGTTAATTAAGTAATGTGTGTATTATATATATTGATGTGTGCCGGATTAATTATTTAAATTTTCCGATCGTCGTATTTTATTTTTTCGAACGTCGTATATATTATCGGATTAAATAAATCGAGTATCGCGAACTGGAAATCCTCGTTATCACGTTGTATTTAATTTTCAGCCCGCTTGGCTGATAACCTGGGCCTTGTTATGTTGAGAAAGTCGGCCCAATTGATTTTTAAATCCCCTTAGCCCATTAGAAATGAATTGGCAGCCCTTTCTATTCTCTTCTCCACGTGATGGACCGAGTCTTCTCCTTATCTCAACAGCTCAAATTTCGTTGCGATTTTTCAGTGAGAATCTCCTCCATAAGCTCACGTCGCGTCTTCTACATAAGAATCGCCAAGAAGATTGATCGGTCTCACCTCAGAATTTTTCAAACCTTCTCTCCTTTCCCATATCGCGCAACCTCAAAAACTATCGCCATCATTCTTTCCGGTGAAATTCTCGTATCTCCATCACCGGCGACCACCACTATTCCGGCGATCCCGTCTTCGTCCCTGGAGTCCGTCATTTTTCGAGCCCTTCCTTGCTGCAGCAGACGGCTCATCGACAAGGCTTTCGAGTTTCAAGGCCCCGTCCGCTAGTTCGTATCCGTTCATCCTTTCGTCTCCATCCGAACTCGTAAGAATCCCGAAGACGGGTAATTGTTTCTGAACTTTCTCGTAAATTGTTGTTCAGATGTGAGGTCGCTTGATTATCTCGTGTTCACCTTTATGCTCGTCGACTCGTTGAATCATTTATGTTGTTTTGGTTGGATTATATATATATTCGGTTTGTTTTGTTCGTCGTATTGAGTTTCAGGTAATATTCATGGAATTATGGAACTCTCGTGCGTATAGAACGAACTCTTTGATTTTCTGTGGTTGGTATATTTTATATTGGAGTCCCGTTCTATTATTTCGAGCATTTTCGAACCATATGTTGCCGTTTCATTTTCAAACCCAAAAACCGATTTTATAAAACTATCGATGTTCAGAAAATTTGTATTTTCGGAAAACTTATTTATTTCTCGAAACCCGGTTGCCGTTGGATATGTTGTAGTCGATTCAGTCGAATTTTGTAGCAGCCCTGTTCACCTTCTTTTTCTTTTGCCCCTGTTCTTTTTCTGTTTCACGCAGTTATGTCCCAGTTTTGTTCAGACTTCTTGTTTAAGTCGCAGAAGCTTCTTTTAACTTTAGTAGCCATTCTTTTCATTTATTTCGCATCCAAGCATGTGGCGCAGTGGTCTTCTGGGTGTATGTGCACGTGCGACGTCCTGAGTTCGAATACTCCCAACAGCGTTTCTTTTTAATTTTTTTCCGCCCACCTAAAGCGCGCGGGCCACTTGGCCCGCTCCAGACTGCGCGCGGCCCGTTCATCCACCCAGCGTCTCGGCCCGCGAAGCCCAGTTCCAGCCCGCGCCTCTTTCAGCTTTGGGCCAGGCCATTTTTGGCCCAAAAAGCCCCACACCCCAGGCCCATTTCAGGGGCAGAATTCTTGTGTGCAGAATTACAGCGCGGCCCAGTTTGCTTTTAGCCAAATTTTGTGTTCCGGAAGCCGTTTTTAATATCAATTTTAATTTTAAAAATATTTTCAAAATAATAATAAATTTTGGAAAATTATTTTAAGTCCCGAGACTCCATTTTGTTCCCCGAGTCTTTTCTTTTAAAAATATGAGAGTTCCAAGTCCGCGAAAAATTCGATAAAATCCCTTAATCATTATTTTTGATTAAGTGTGATTTATATATTAATTCCGAGTAGTGAGATAAATTATTAATTATTATCTCACTTAAATGTAGGTGTTTGAGGAGTCGATCCCTCGACCCACGTACCGGTTATTGTGTGCGATTATCTACCTCGATTTCCAGGTGGGTTGTTATTCTAAAATTATCTATGCATATGTGTGATTTAATTGTGTGGAAAATTTGGTATGATCTATGTATGCATGTGAACATGTAGCCTATCGATGTGAGCTGTTACGGCCGTCGGTACGGTTGTCCCCGTCGAGTTACGGTACGGTGCCCTTGTGTGGCAATCT
The DNA here is from genome assembly GCA_008636005.1 of Striga asiatica. Taxonomy (NCBI): domain Eukaryota; kingdom Viridiplantae; phylum Streptophyta; class Magnoliopsida; order Lamiales; family Orobanchaceae; genus Striga; species Striga asiatica. Next base: position 186,959 of record BKCP01005761.1, on the reverse strand, counting down.
CCTTAAAGTCCTGATATGGTCTTGCCCTTGTGAGGTACGTAAGCCCATATGGAAAGTCGTGTCCGTTACAGTGGCACGTACTCCCGCCTTCAGGTAATGAATCCCCGTTCTGCGGCTAGCGATAGATGTGCACATGAGTAAGGTTAAATGGTGTGATATTGAATAGGAGATGAGACATGATGTGATGATTGTTTATGTTCATGCTGCGACCATACCAATATTACGTTATTCATATGCATAGTGTGAGTACGATATTTAACTGTACTCACTCCCACCTGCTCTTCACGGATGCAGGTTAAGCAGTTGGCGGGTGACGAGGCAAGGCGAGTGGGTGGTCTTGCCTGTTATTTATGTTTATTAAATTGCTTTCGCATTTATGAACTCATTATGGTTTATTGGGTTATGTTTGAACTGGTTTGACTTTGGAAAAGTGTTGAACTGATTGAACTGTTGGATTGTACTTTTATTTTATTATTTTTGGATCTTGATAAATGTGTAGGTTCATTCTAATTTATTTTGGATAAATTGCTCTTGGTAAAATAAGTAGCGCCCATTGGATTTTAAACTTAAACGAAAATTGCGAAAAATTTACTCTGATTTTTATTAAATAACTTCGATTAATCTTGTAAAATAAAGTGGGGCGTTACAGTTTGGTATCAGAGCTAGTCTGCGTTTCTGTAGACTGGTTAATGTGTGATTATGTGTTTAAATTTTGTATTACGACCACTCGTCTTCGTCACACCGCGCTGCTTAAGGTATGTGTTTATATAAGTATCAATGAAAATACTTATAATGTGAAATGTAATTTTCGTATTCTTGCCTAAGTAGTAATGAGACTGCTGATGAGATGAATTGTCGAAATTGGGGCTTAGGATTTATCCACCTTTAAATAATTTGAACTCTAGTGCTTCATGGCGAACTCTAGACTTCCTTATTTATTTTAATGTGCTAAAATTTACTCGACCTATTCAATGTAGAGCTATGAATACCCGCAACAACCGCAATAGGCAGCCATCGCGGTCTCCTTCCCCGCCACCTCACCACCAGGCCCCTCCGGCCATGGATTTTACCCGACTCCTGGTCCAGTTCCAGAACATGCACACGCCTACTTTCTCGGGGTCTGAGGCCCCCACAGCTGTACTGGAATGGATCAAGGAGCTAGATAAGATATTCGTTGTGCTCCCTCTTCCGGACAGACAGCGTGTTGCTCTCGCCGCTTTTCAGATGAAGGCGGATGCTTCTGATTGGTGGATCGACCACTAGGCTCGGAGGCCAGAGGCCGAGCTCAATGCCCTCACTTGGGAGCAGATGGAGGCAATGGTTCGTGGCAAGTTTCTTCCTCAGAGTTTCTGGGATCGGATGAAGCACGAGTTTTACCATCTGCAGCAGGGCAGCACCAGTGTGGACGACTACATCCGCACTTTCACCCGAATGTGCCTCTTTGCTGGTGATTCTGTCAACACCTATGAGAAGAAAGCCCGCAAGTTTCTGAAAGGGCTGAATCCGAGGATCCGTGAGCTAGTTGGGAGTCACAGACCGATGTCTTATGCCGACACCGTCAGTCGGGCTCAGAGAGTGGAGAGCCTTCTCATCCCGACAGATCCTGTTCCTTCTTTTTATCATGCTGCTCAGCCTGTCCAGGCTGTACCTCCTGCCATCCCGCCGTTATCTTATCAGCCACCGCTCATTGCCCAGGCGCCTTATCAGTACCCGGTTCCCTATTCTACCGTTCCCCCACCCTCTGGCTCCAACAAGAAGAAGGGCGATCACCAGCACAAGAAGAAAGGAAAGCGAGGAGCCCCAGACCAACGCCATTCTGGCAACTGCACCTGCCCGAAGTGCGGCAAGTACCACACCGACGAGTGTGTGGCAGATCAGCGAACTTGTTACAATTGTCATCGCTCCGGTCACTATGCCAGTGTCTGCCCCGAGCCTAAGAGGCAGCCGCAGCAGCAATTTCTCCCACCGCCACCTCCTCATCATCAGCAGTAGCCCAAGCAGCCCCCACCACACCAGCCGAGGACTGGAGGCCACGCCCGTGTCTACACCCTCGCCCACGACGAGGCCGCCAATAACGCAGGTACCATGTCCGGAATGCTTTCAATATCCAATCTGCCTATCTTTGCATTATTTGATACTGGGGTGACCCATTCTTTTATTTCGTCTCGATGTCTTGAGGCCTTATCTATCTCCGATGTGTGCAAAGTTGATCCCCTCGAGGTTAGCCTAGCTTCGGGGAAAATTATTATGTCTGATTCGTTGTTCGAGACCTTTCTATTATTATTGGTGGCCGAACTCTGAATGCCGACGCGTATGTCCTTGAAATGCGAGACTTCGACGTGATCTTGGGCATGGACTGGCTCACCCGTTATCGAGCCGACATTCGGTGCCAGGAGCGTGAAGTCACCTTATTCCCCGATTCCGATCCACTTGTTGTTTTCTATGGGGTGAAGTCGAGGACTGTGCCTCGAGTCATCTCTTCTATGCAAGCTAGGAAGAGCCTGTCTAAGGGTAGCTGTCAAGGCTATCTTGTTTCTATGGTGTCCGATGCCGTTGATGAGCGTACTCCCGAGAGAGTATCTATTGTGTGCGAATATCTTGATGTTTTTCCCGACGAGCTGCCCGGAGGACCGCCCAACCGTCAAGTTGAATTTACCATCGATCTAGTCCCAGGAGTCGATCTCGTTTCTAAGGCCCCTTATCGTATGGCACCGAAGGAGCTTCAAGAGCTCAAGGACCAAATCCAGGAACTGCTCAAGCTCGGTTTCATTCGACCGAGTGGTTCTCCGTGGGGTGCGCCCGTCCTATTCGTAAAGAAGAAAGACGGATCCATGCGCATGTGCATTGATTATCGCGAGCTTAACCATCTGACGGTTAAGAACAAGTACCCTCTTCCTCGTATTGAGGATCTCTTCGACCAGCTGAGGGGAGCCAGCGTCTTTTCGAAGATTGATATGAGGTCTGGCTATCATCAGCTGAAGATCCGGGAGTCGGATATTTCTAAGACTGCGTTCCGAACCCGTTATGGCCACTACGAGTTTGTGGTAATGCCGTTCGGACTCAACAATGCCCCGGCCGTGTTTATGGACCTTATGTTAGTGTTATATACTGAAAGCTTGGCTTTGCATGATATTACACATTTACCCTTTATGAATAAGAATCATGTTAGATTAAACAAGTTCTACGTTCTGTTGTTCTGCACTTAGATAGGGTGGGTCGTCATCGGGCGAACCGAAGATCACTCTGTCAGTTACTTGCGAACAAGAATAGTTGTTCACAACCTAGATGGACATGAACACCCCATCCGAACGGTTGTAGTGTCAACTGTACAGTTTGTCTTGACTGATTAGTTGCGCTAGTATATTTATGTATTGAACAGGATCCCAGAGAGGAGAAGTTCATTTTATACTGATCGTCGTAAATGAACTAGGCCTCGGTTAATTACTGCGTTCTCTTAACCCGTAAGATATTAAACAGGCAGATATATATAATATATATTACTTTGATTCACATGGGTGAGGTTCAGTTCGCTGGATTAATATTCCTACTGTTTTGGGTAATATTATTATATATAGGATGTGCTGTTAGGATATTTACGGTCACCATGTGCGTTAGTTTGATGATGTCCCCGGAGTGAGTTCATGAAGGATTGTTATGCTAAACCCTGCAGGTGGATTAAATTCCGGCATAATAAGAATGTGATGAACGAGCGCTAGCTTCGGTGAAATAATAATAAATTAATTAATTCTTGATTGTCAGTAATCGAATTAATTAATGGACATTATATCTTAAACGTGGGGAGGTAAATCGAGTAATTATTATTGGAGTCTCAAATGTAATTTGGGCTAGGAAAAGGGAGTGCAATAATATAATGTTGGTGGCCCATTAATATTATTTAATTAATTAGAGGAGTGGGTTTGGCCCACAGTTAGTCTAATTCCTTTTTCTAATCTCCTTAGGGTCCTTACTGTAGCCTTATATATACATCATTAAACTCATGAGAAGATAGTTAACATCTCACGTGAAACACGCCCCTCTCTCTAGATCTCATTCGAGCTTTATCTTCTTCTTGTTGCTCCACTGGTACAAGTTGAAGAAGGGTGTATTGAGTAATACAGTAGAAGATCTGTAGGTAAACCGAGATGAAATAGATTTTGACCTACAGAACTAACCGGAAGTCCGATTGAGACGTACAGTATACCCAGACGACCGTCTCGACGAGAGCTTTCCATCGCCACTGACATCGCCGGATTCCGACACCGCACGCGACCTCATGCGCTGCCGGAAGGAGCCTGACTGCAAAAACTCGTTTTGATCTGTTTGCATCCGTTTGATCCGATTTTGATCTGATCTTGTTTGTGCAACCAAAGACGTGAATTGCGGTCAATCAATTGCGGTCAACCATTCGTGGTCAGCCAGATCTACATAAATTTTAAGCCGTAAGTTCTCTACGTCAAACCTTTAGATCCGCTGCGCATAGGTTTACGTTTGCTATTGAATTCGTGATTTGTACATAACGAGATCCTCACAGATACCAACACCTTATGAATAGGGTCTTCCATCCTTATCTGGACCAGTTCGTGATCGTTTTCATCGACGACATTCTGGTCTATTCTCGGGACATCGATCAGCACAAGGAGCATCTGTGGATTGTGTTGGAGACTCTTCGCCGCGAGAAGCTCTATGCTAAGTTTTCGAAGTGTGAATTCTGGCTGGATCGTGTGGCATTACTTGGCCACATTGTGACAGCTAGAGGCATTGAGGTGGATCCCAGCAAGATCGAGGTGGTGAGCAAGTGGGATACGCCAAGAAATGCAAGCGACGTTCGTAGTTTCTTGGGGTTAGCAGGATAATACAGGAGGTTCATCGAGGGCTTCTCGAAAATAGCTCAGCCGCTAACCAACCTTACGAAGAAGTCCGTGAGGTTTGTATGGAGTCCGGAGTGCGAGAGTAGTTTCCAGGAGCTGAAGAGGAGACTTACTACCGCACCAGTCCTTTCGATACCCGATCCTACTTTGGAGTTCACCATCTATAGTGACGCTTCGAAGATGGGTTTGGGTTGTGTTCTCATGCAGCAAGGGAAGGTTGTAGCATATGCTTCGAGGCAGTTGAAGCCTCACGAGCAGAACTACCCCACTCATGATCTTGAGTTAGCTGCAGTTGTCCATGCCTTGAAGATTTGGCGGCACTATCTCTATAGAGGCAAGTGTGAGATCTTTACCGATCACAAGAGCCTGAAGTACATTTTCACTCAGAAGGAGTTGAACATGCGGCAGCGCCGATGGTTAGAGTTGGTTAAGGACTACGATTGCACGATTAGCTACCATCCCGGGAAAGCTAATGTGGTTGCCGACACATTGAGTCGGAAGGGTCATGGCCAGTTGACTTGTCTATTCACTGGGCAAGATGTTCTAGTTCGGGAGTTCGAGCGACTGCAGTTAGAGGCAGTGGAGTTGACTTCGGCAGCTGGGGTACGTTGACCTCCTTGGTTGTGGGACCAACTCTTCGTGAGAGAATCGTCGCCGAGCAGCCAAATGATCGTTTCCTATGCCGGATGAAGGAGTTGATGGAAGTCGGCAAGGTTGAAGGATTCACAGTTGCATCTGATGGAGCATTAGTCTTTGACGGTAGACTATGTGTTCCGAAGGTGTGGGAACTGCGTAGGGAGATCTTGAAGGAAGCTCATAGTGCTCCGTACACCATCCATCCGGGTAGCTCGAAGATGTATCAGGACTTGAGGAAGTCGTTTTGGTGGAGAGGCATGAAGAGGCAAGTGGCGAGGTTCGTGAATGGGTGCCTGGTGTGTCAGCAAGTGAAGGCTGAGCACTAGAAACCGAGAGGATTGTTGCAGCCACTCGAGATTTCCGTGTGGAAGTGGGAGTGCATCACCATGGATTTCTTGGTGGGTTTGCCGAGATCGAGGTCCGGTCACGACCCGATATGGGTGATTGTGGATCGACTCACGAAGTCCGCCCACTTTCTGCCCGTCCGGACGACTATGAAGGCTAGTGCATATGCCGAGTTGTTCGTTGATGAGATTGTTAAGCTTCATGGGGTGCCCGTGGAGATCGTGTCTGATCGAGACGCGAAATTCACTGGCCAGTTCTGGAAGACTATGCACCGAGCCATGGAGACGAGGCTGGAATTTAGTACAGCTTTTCATCCTCAGACAGATGGTCAGTCTGAGCGGACGATCCAGTACTTAGAGGATATTTTGAGGGCTGTGGTCTTGGACCGGATCCTGACTTGGGAGAGTGCCTTGCCTTTGGTCGAGCTGACTTATAACAACAGCTACCACTCTTCGATCAAGATGGCCCCTTATGAAGCTTTGTACGGACGAAAGGTCCGGACGCCCTTGTACTGGGACGAGGTTGGAGAGAGGAAGATTATGGGTCCGGAGTTCATTTTAGAGCTTCGGAGACAGTTGATGCTATCCGGAAGCATATCCGGTCTGCCCAGGAGAGGCAGAAAGTCTACGCCGATCGGAAGAGGCAGGAGCACGAGTATGTCGTTGGGGATCATGTCTTCCTGAAGGTCTCGCCCATTCGGGAAGAAGGGGAAGCTTCAACCTCGCTATATCGGACCATTCGAGATCCTTGCCCGAGTCGGGAACTTGGTTTATCGGCTGGCTTTACCACCGAGCTTGTCGGGAGTGCATGACGTGTTTCACGTCACGATGTTGCGGAGATACGTGCATGACCCCGATCACGTGGTGGACTTCGGAGAGCTGCAGGTCGAGCGAGACCTTACCTATGAGGAGGTGTCAGTTGCTATTTTGGACCAGAAGGTCCATCAGTTGAGGAACCGGGCAGTGAGTCTGGTGAAGGTGCTTTGGAGCCGACATGACGAGTCAGAGGCGACTTGGGAAAAGGAGGCCGAGCTTAGGAGGCGATATCTGAACTTTGAGTTCTGAGTTCCCTTTGTATTTTATTGTTTTCTAGTTTTATTTTTGAATTCCGAGGACGGAATTCTTTGTAAGGTGGATAGATTGTAATGCCCCATTTGACTTTGGAATTTTTGAGGATTTTTATTATTATTATTATTATTATTATTATTATTATTATTATTATTATTATTATTATTATTATTATTATTATTATTATTATTATTATTATTATTATTATTATTATTATTATTATTATTATTATTATTATTATTATTATTATTATTATTATTATTATTATTATTATTATTATTATTATTATTATTATTATTATTATTATTATTATTATTATTATTATTATTATTATTATTATTATTATTATTATTATTATTATTATTATTATTATTATTATTATTATTATTATTATTATTATTATTATTATTATTATTATTATTATTATTATTATTATTATTATTATTATTATTATTATTATTATTATTATTATTATTATTATTATTATTATTATTATTATTATTATTATTATTATTATTATTATTATTATTATTATTATTATTATTATTATTTATATTTAATTGTTATTATTATTATTTATTGAATGCTAAATTATTAATTGTCGAATGTGATTTATTTGTCAAAGTGCCTAATGTTATTGTTAATTAATTAATGTGTGTATTATATATATTGATGTGTGCCGGATTAATTATTTAAATTTTCCGGTCGTCGTATTTTATTTTTCCGAACGTCGTATATATTATCGGATTAAATAAATCGTGTATCGCGAACTGGAAATCCTCGTTATCACGTTGTATTTAATTTCCAGCCCGCTTGGCTGATAACCTGGGCCTTGTTATGTTGAGAAAGTCGGCCCAATTGATTTTTGAATCCCCTTAGCCCATTAGAAATGAATTGGCAGCCCTTTCTATTCTCTTCTCCACTTGAGGGACCGAGTCTTCTCCTTATCTCAACAGCTCAAATTTCGTTGCGATTTTTCAGTGAGAATCTCCTCCATAAGCTCACGTCGCGTTTTCTACATAAGAATCGCCAAGAAGATTGATCGGTCTCACCTCAGAATTTTTCAAACCTTCTCTCCTTTCCCATATCGCCAAACCCCAAAAACTATCGCCATCATTCTTTTCGGTGAAATTCTCGTATCTCCATCACCGGCGACCACCACTATTCCGGCGATCCCGTCTTCGTCCCTGGAGTCCGTCATTTTTCGAGCCCTTCCTTGCTGCAGCAGACTGCTCATCGACGAGGCTTTTGAGTTTCAAGGCCCCGTCCGCTAGTTCGTATCCGTTCATCCTTTCTCCATCCGAACTCGTAAGAATCCCGAAGACGGGTAATTCTTTCCGAACTTTCTCGTAAATTGTTGTTCAGATGTGAGGTCGCTTGATTATCTCGTGTTCACCTTTATGCTCGTCGACTCGTTGAATCATTTCTGTTGTTTTGGTTGGATATTATATATATTCGATTTGTTTTGTTCATCGTATTGAGTTTCGGGTAATATTCATGGAATTATGGAACTCTTGTGCGTATAGAACGAACTCTTTGATTTTCTGTGGTTGGTATATTTTATTTTGGAGTCCCGTTCTATTATTTCGAGCATTTTCGAACCAAATGTTGTCGTTTCGTTTTCAAACCCAAAACCGATTTTATAAAACTATCGATGTTCAGAAAATTTGTATTTTCGGAAAACTTATTTATTTCTCGAAACCCGGTTGCCGTTGGATATGTTGTAGTCGATTCAGTCGAATTTTGTAGCAGCCCTGTTCACCTTCTTTTTCTTTTGCCCCTGTTCTTTTTCTGTTTCACGCAGTTATGTCCCAGTTTTGTTCAGACTTCTTGTTTAAGTCGCAGAAGCTTCTTTTAACTTTAGTAGCCATTCTTTTCATTTATTTCGCATCCAAGCATGTGGCGCAGTGGTCTTCTGGGTGTATGTGCGCGTGCGACGTCCTGAGTTCGAATACTCTCAACAGCGTTTCTTTTTAATTTTTTTCCGCCCACCTAAAGCGCGCGGGCCGCTTGGCCCGCTCCAGACCGCGCGCGGCCCATGCATCCACCCAGCGTCTCGGCCCGCGAAGCCCAGTTCCAGCCCGCGCCTCTTTCAGCTTTGGGCCAGGCCATTTTCGGCCCACAAAGCCCCACACCCCAGGCCCATTTCAGGGGCAGAATTCTTGTGTGCAGAATTACAACGCGGCCCAGTTTGCTTTTAGCCAAATTTTGTGTTCCGGAAGCCGTTTTTAATATCGATTTCAATTTTGAAAATATTTTCAAAATAATAATAAATTTTGGAAAATTATTTTAAGTCCCGAGACTCCATTTTGTTCCCCGAGTCTTTTCTTTTAAAATATGAGAGTTCCAAGTCCTCAAAAAATCTGATAAAATCCCTTAATCATTATTTTTGATTAAGTGTGATTTATATATTAATTTGTAGGTGTTTGAGGAGTCGATCCCTCTACCCACGTACCGGTTATTGTGTGCGATTATCTACCTCGATTTCCAGGTGGGTTGTTATTCTAAAATTATCTATGCATATGTGTGATTTAATTGTGTGGAAAATTTGGTATGATCTATGTATGCATGTGAACATGTAGCTTATCGATGTGAGCTGTTACGGCCGTCGGTACGGTTGTCCCCGTCGAGTTACGGTACGGTGCCCTTGTGTGGCAATCTCCTTAAAGTCCTGATATGGTCGTGCCCTTGTGAGGTACGTAAGCCCATATGGAAGGCCGTGTCCGTTACAGTGGCACGTACTCCCGCCGTGGTAATGCCGTTCGGACTCAGCAATGCTCCGACCGTGTTTATGGACCTTATGTTAGTGTTATATACTGAAAGCTTGACTTTGCATGATATTACACATTTACCCTTTATGAATGACTATCATGTTAGATTAAAAAAGTTCTACTTTCTGTTGATCTGCACTTAGATAGAGTGGGTCGTCATCGGGCGAACCGAAGATCACTCTATCAGTTACTTGCGAACAAGAATAGTTGTTCACAACCTAGATGGACATGAACACCCCATCCGAACGGTTGTAGTGTCAACTGTACAGTTTGTCTTGACTGATTAGTTGCGCTAGTACATTTATGTATTGAACAGGATCCCAGAGAGGAGAAGTTCATTTTATACTGATATTAAACAGGAAGATATATATTACTTTGATTCACATGGGTGAGGTTCAGTTTGCTGGATTAATATTCCTACTGTTTTGGGTAATATTATTATATATATGATGTGCTGTTAGGATATTTACGGTCACCATGTGCGTCAGTTTGATGATGTCCCCGGAGTGAGTTCATGAAGGATTGTTATGCTAAACCCTGCAGGTGGATTAAGTTCCTGCATAATAAGAATGTGATCAACGAGCGCTAGCTTCGGTGAAATAATAATAAATTAATTAATTCTTGATTGTCAGTAATCGAATTAATTAATGGACATTATATCTTAAACGTGGGAAGGTAAATCGAGTAATTATTATTGGAGTCTCAAATGTAATTTGGGCTAGGGGAAGGGAGTGCAATAATATAATATTGGTGGCCCATTAATATTATTTAATTAATTAGAGGAGTGGGTTTGGCCCACAGTTAGTCTAATTAATTAAGGAGCCCTTTTTCTAATCTCCTTAGGGTCCCTACTGTAGCTTTATATATACATCATTAAGCTCATGAGAAGATAGTTAACATCTCACGTGAAACACGCCTCTCTCTCTAGATCTCATTCGAGCTTTATCTTCTTCTTGCTCCACTGGTACAATTTGAAGAAGGGTATATTGAGTAATACAGTAGAAGATCTGTAGGTAAACCGAGACGAAATAGATTTTGACTTACAGAACTAACCGGAAGTTTGATTGAAACGTACTGTATATCCAGACGACCGTCTCGACGAGAGCTTTCCATCGCCGCCGACGTCGCCGGATTCCGACGCCGCACGCGCCCTCACGCGCCGCCGGAATGAGCCTGACTGCAAAAACTCGTTTTGATCTGTTTGCATCCGTTTGATCCGATTTTGATCTGATCTTGTTCGTGCAACCAAAGACGTGATTTGCGGTCAATCAATCGCGGTCAACCGTTCGTGATCAGCCAGATCTACATAAATTTTAAGCCGTAAGTTCTCTACGTCAAACCTTTAGATCCGTTGCGCATAGGTTTACGTTTGCTATTGAATTCGTGATTTGTACATAACGAGATCCTCACGATCCCAACAAGTGGTATCAGAGCACTTGGTTAATTCGTTTTGTACAAAGTTCGAATTTTTACGGCTTTATTTGACAAGATGTGTTCAAACGCAGCCATATATTGGATTATATTTGCATAACTCGGTTTTGCAGGAAAATAGTTAATCCACTATTATGGCCGATTATGTGTTTGATGAATGTTGTTGAATGTGATGTATGGTTTTAAATTTATTTTTAAAGCCTCGGGCATGTCGAGAAATTTTAGGATGAATGTTTGTAATAATTATTCGTCCGGGGGTTGACCGGATAGATTTAATTATTTGTTTAGAAAACATGTACATCCATTCGTTGAATCTAGGATCGAATTATGTAATTTTGTAAATTATATTTTTCGTATTGTGATCGTGTGTTGATGACCAGGAGATCACAAGAGATCAACGAGCCTCGAGGAATTAAAAAAAAAAAAAGGGAAACGGCGAGTTTTTCCGACCACCGGCGGCGGCGGCCAGGCGGCGGTCGGCGGTTGGCTGCAGGAGGTGGAGAGGTTTTTCCTTCTTGTCCAAGCAGTACAAGATCAACCAGGATTCTACTGCTTAAAGGAGTTCCAGTTGAACAGGGAAAGAACTGTCACAGTTTCCTTGTTTAAGGAGACTCAATATTTAATGGCCATAATAGTGGATTTAATTATTTATTTATTTAAATTTATTATACCATTAAATTATTATTTATGCATGTTAATTATTTATGTTCTTGCATGGAATTAATTTAGTGTTGCAAGATTAATTATGCATGTTAATTAATTATGTAATGCATAGGATTAATTTAGAATTGTGTCAATAAATTATGCATGTAATTAATTATGTTCTGGCATGGATTAATTTAGAATTGCATAAATTATTGTACATGTTAATTAATTATTGCATTGACAGAGATTAATTTAGAATTGCATGACTTAATATGCATGTTAATTAATTATTGCATTAACATAGATTAATTTGGAATTGTATAAATAGTTAAAAATCCTCATTAAATTATACTAAGTTTGAGAAGGGATTTTAAATTAAAGTTAATTGTAAAATTCCTAATGCCTCCATTTCTAATTTGTCGGTAAATCAATTAAGTTGCGGTAATGGGCTCCCCCTCGGGTGACATTGCTAAAAATTAATTGCAGGAAATTACCAGGACAAATTTTCTAAAAGTAGACGGTTAGAGGAAATCTTATGAGAGCGTACGGGCTTCCCCTCGGATGACGTATAATCAAATTTGACGACTTTAGGAGCGAGAAATGGGATTCACTTAGAATGCGATTAAATTTATTAACCCCCCTCGGGGTCCCTGAATTCTATTGCATGGCCAAATGGAGACCGACTATGAAGTGAATAAGATTTCATTTAGGCTCCTTCGACTCGGTCGGCCTCCGTACCTGCAAGAACCCAACGCCGGGAGGGGTCCCGACGTCGGGTCTCCGACGCTCAAGTCAGAATCACTCCAAATCTCAAGTGTAGTAATGAATGTAGAAAAAAGTGAGAATGGGATACCTTGGCCCCCTTTTATAGGGGGAATGTAACTTATGGCCCAAGTTGGGCATGTCCAATAGCATCATGCCACGTGTCCTAGCCATGTGTAGGCTTATTCTTCAATATATCCCCTTTTTATCTATTAAGACTGGTCTATGATATAATATCCTATATCATTTAGTCCCCCACTCTGGTCGAGTAAGCATAACTCGATCCAAGAGTGAAATTCCTCTTCGAGCTGTTTCCGTCAACCTGACACTGAGGTTGTAATTTAAATAAATCGTCGACCACCAAATAGTCCCCAGATTTCCAAATGAGCATCGGGACCCCAAATGACCACTAAGGTAAAAAATCGAAAGACCCGCCACTGGGGTCGAACACCGAAAGCTGATCGACCACTGAGGTCGAAAACCGAGTGACCCGCTACTGGGGTCGAATACCAAGAGACCCTCCACTGGAGTCAACTACCGAAAGCTGATTGACCACTAAAGTCGAAAACCGAGAGACCCGCTACTGAGGTCGAATACCAAGAGACCCTCCACTGGAGTCAAACACCGAAAGCTGATTGACCACTAAAGTCGAAAACCGAGAGACCCGCCGCTGAGGTCGAACACCAAAAGTTGATCGACCACTGAGGTCGAAAATCGAGAGACCCGCCACTGGGGTCGAACACCGAAAGTTGATCGACGACTGAGGTCGAAAATCGAGAAACCCGCCGCTGAGGTCGAACACCAAAAGTTGATCGACCACTGAGGTCGAAAATCGAGAGACCCGCCACTGGGGTCGAACACCGAAAGTTGATCGACTACTGAGGTCGAAAATCGAGAGACCCGCCGCTAGGGTCGAACACCGAAAGTTGATCGACCACTGAGGTCAAAAATCGAAAGACCCGCCACTGGGGTCGAACACCGAAAGCTGATCAACCACTGAGGTCGAAAACCGAGTGACCCGCTACTGGGGTCGAATGCCAAGAGACCCGCCGCTGGTGTCGAACACCGAAAGTTGATCGACCACTGAGGTCAAAAATCGAGAGACCCGCCACTGGGGTCGAACACCGAAAGTTGATCGACTACTGAGGTCGAAAATCGAGAGACCCGCCACTGGGGTCGAACACCGAAAGTTGATCGACCACTGAGGTCGAAAACCGGGAACCAAGTGACCGTTGATGAGGTCGAAAACAGAAAACCGAAGTCTTGAATTTAAAAATTTTAACTTACGTCTTGTTGTTTTTCGATCACCATGTTCGAGCCCTCTTCATTCAAAGATAAACCTTTCCTACCACCTCGTCCTATCATCGCCCCCTCAGTTCAAAATTTGAAATTCAACCCTGCTGTTTATCCTCTCGAAAACCGAATGTCCTGACACCACATCGAAGTCGAAAGCCTAATTTCGACAAAACCAACTAAAATCATCAACCTGAATAACTTGACTCCGTGAACTGCTCCGAGTGAACTCCCTCGACCTGCTACCGAGGTCGAAAGATAATTTTGACAAGGCCAAACCGATCAAAAACCATCAACCTGCTTGAACAATAATCAATACCATCGACCTGCCACTGCTTGAGCAACAATGAATATCAACAAAACCAGAATCAAATAAAGATAATCGACCTGCCACCGAGGTCTGCTCGAGCTATCCGTAATGAACTCCATCTCCCTTCTCTTGAAGTCGAAAAATAAGTTCGACGAAATCAAGAATCAAATAAAGATAATCGACCTGCCACTGAGGTCTGCTCGAACTATCCGTAATGAACTCCATCTCCCATCTCTTGAAGTCGAAAAATAAATTCGACGAAAACAAGAATCAAATAAAGATAATCGACCTGCCACCAGGGTCACAAATTGGATCCATGTCTTCACCGACCCAACACTAGGATCGACCACCCAGCCCGGAGGCCTTAGTCATGGTGGATTTTGGTCTTCGAACACATGTCCACCCTCAAAGGAGTGGTCGTTACATGTGACCACCCAGCCCGGAGGCCTTAGTCATGGTGGATTTTGGTCTTCAGGCACTTGCCCACCCAATCCGAGGAATGTTCCAGAAACAGGAGGCCACCCAGCCTGACGGCGAGGGCTTTTTCGTCCAACCTGCCCATCCCAAGGGGTGTACAAAACAAGCGACCACCCAGCCCGGAGGCCTTAGTCATGGTGGATTTTTGTCTTCAGGCACTTGCCCACCCAATCCGAGGAATGTTCCAGAAACAGGAGGCCACCCAGCCCGACGGCGAGGGCTTTTTCGACCAACCTGCCCATCCCAAGGGGTGTACAAAACAAGCGACCACCCAGCCCAGAGGCCTTAGTCATGGTGGATTTTTGTCTTCAGGCACTTGTCCACCCAATCCGAGGAATGTTCCAGAAACAGGAGGCCACCCAGCACGAAGGCGAGGGCTTTTTCGACCAACCTGCCAATCCCAAGGGGTGTACAAAACAAGCGACCACCCAGCCCAAAGGCCTTAGTCATGGTGGATTTTTTTCTTCGAACTACTCGAACACTTCGACCTGCCACGGAGGTCGACAAGGAAACACACCAAAGACCACGAGACAGAATAGTAATTGATCATTTTCGTTAGTCTCATCAAATGCATAGCTATATCGAGCAAGATATAAAAATAGAAAGAATCAAGCATTTTTTCGACCTCCCTTTTATGTCTGTACACGACGACCCGAGTTTTTGTTTGCTCCATGCTTCCCACTCCTCACCATAGATAATATTCAGGTCACCTGCTCATGCATTTTCCTCGACAATAATTCAACAGATTCCATTAGTTGCATTTTATCCACATCATCCAATTTGCAATCCCGATAGCAATAATAACAAAAGACGAATGAATCAAAGCAATCATATTGGTCCATATGCTTTTATAGTACACCACAATCTACATGCAAGACTCGAGCTCCCTAGTCATGACGACTCGAGACTGGCCAGCCCGAAGGCCTTAGTCGTGCCAGATTTTTGTTCGAGGCCCCACATACACCTTATTTTCTGCATTTTGTTAGTCACCCAAATAATAATCCAGACATATCCATATACACCACAATTTCAACAATATTTCGCCCAAAATATTCAAACAAGGAACATTACTCCAAAAAAGAATGCTAAGAGACTCCACATGCCACAAAATAGTGTCAGTCGATCTTGAATGTGGCTCCCAATCACCATACCTCTCCAGGAAAGAATGATTTCTGCCTTTGCAATTGCCACCACCGATCGACACCATCCAGACTCGTCCCTCATTATCACCATGCTTTGGTGGGTCCATGCTCGCTCATTGTAACGCCCCGTTTTATTTATAAAGATTTAGCGAATTTATTTATTAAAAATCAGAGTTTTTTTTTTTTTAAAAATCATTTCAAAATTTCAAACTCAACGGGCGCTACTTATTAACCACAACAAATAAACACACTCAATCAAATAATCCAATGAACCTACACATGCTCGAACTATCAAATTGACAATCTCATAAATCATAAATTTCCAAATCATTCCCAAATGTCTAGCATGAAATCAAGGTTCCAACGAAATTCAACATAGTTCGAAAATGAAGAAATAAAATAATCCAAAGTGCGATAGCAAATAAATAAATACAAGTTAATGCGGAAGCATAAGATTTCAACACATAATGACCACCATCTCGCTCGTCCTACGCAACCGCCTCCAGCTCGTCTCAACCTAAATCAAAAGAAGAGAGAAAACAACAAGAAAATAGTGGGGGTGAGCAACCAACAAGCTCACCATTATCGCACGATTATTCCGTATAATAATTTTACAAACAAGTAATCGCAGTGTACAATACCAATACCGGTATGCATAGAATTCATAGCCTAAACCCCCTACCCGGCCCTATCGCAAACCTCCTATGTACATACAACAACCTTCCGACCAAACATCGGCAAGGCCGTAACTGGAAAATTTCCCCCACCCCGAACTACTCACGGATCATGGGGGTCCACCCCGAACTACTCACGGATCATGGATTTTTTCCAGGAGACAGTGGAGATGTTTTTCCCCCCGAAACTCACACGGATCAGGGCGTCTCCTCCCGGATACAACGGGCAGGTGACCTCACACTGTTATGCATTCGTCAAAGGCACTATCGTTCGGGACATTTAGACTAGAGTTCTCATGCATACAATAATTTTTCAAAAGAAACATTATACGAAATAGTAAGTGCGATAAATATGGAATACATCATAAATGTACCCACCTGATAGCAGCTACAGTTCAAATCACAAATCTCGAGACGAGGCAAGGTTCAACACCTCTCGACACCTACATTAAGTCCAGATACTAAAGTCAACACTTTAATCTAGACCTATGTAGCAAATTCACAAGTTGACTTAGCCGAACTCGGTTCGACCAAGTGGTTCGTGAAGTTCTGTGGATAGGGGAACACTAGGACTTAGACTCGATCAAACCACATATTCGAGTTCACATAATCGCACATGAAAAACAATCGCACGAGTCACAGATAACTCATAACGAGATGTGATCACCAACACTTAACCAAAAATCACCAATTTAAATAATTGTCAAAATTCACATTTGAAATAATAGGAATATCAAACCTACGAGTTAGGCTCTGAAAATTTTACATAAAATTCACCTCCCAGAATTTAGTAAAAACATTAAGTTTCAGCCTCAAACTCATTAAACCCAATTTTATAAAATTCAAACAAGTTTTTCAACAAAAACGAGCTTAAACTAGAAACACATGATAATGAACGATTCAGGCCATGAAAATTTTATCTCAAATACTTCAGAATTGGACAAGAAACACATAAAAATATGACCCTTAAACACTCAACATGTGAATTTATAAAATTAAAACAACATTCAGCCAATTATCGAATTTCTATCAGAATTGATTCTAAACGAACTCCAAAAGTTCCAATATTTTTACAGCATGCTAAAAATCACATATTCAGATTCTCAACCAAAATTCAGAAGTGTTCAGTTTCGGATCAATTTATCACAATTAAAATAAATTTTAGCAGAAACACCAATTAAATTATTAACCCTATTAAACCTAGTCCAAAAATTCTAAAAATTTTACACAACACATAAACATGCTAAAAACACAACATACTCGAATATCAGAAAAATTGGAATAAGACACAATTACTTATGCATTTTACAAGAATCTGGACAGAAATTAATTTAATTTTTAAAAATAGCTAAACACCTTTAAAAATCACGAAACTTTTACAGCAGCTACATATTTATCAAAAACAGCTGCACCTAAAATTTCAAGATAATCCGACCAGCATTCAATTTATGGTGAATTTTTCATTCCAAACAGCAATTATAACATTCGAAAAACCATAACTACCAATTTACAAGCCCAATCGACACAAGGTCAGCGCCATTGTGTTCGAAAAAATCCTAAGTTCCTAAATCCATAGCAACTTAACACTTTTAAGGATTTCTCATTCGATTCGCACGAATCGACGAAATTCACATATCAACACGACAATAATAATATATCATCAATCAATACATATATCTATATCACATGTCACTTGAATAACATATAACGAATCACATAAAACGATCAATTCATATCAACAAAAAGATGTTTAAGCCGTTGTTACCGTTCCCCGGAAAGACGCTCGAAAACGGACAAGAGATGGGCTAACGGGGATAGAGAGTCGCGCACGTCGGGCTTGACGGGTCACGTGCGGCTCACCGGTGAAGCAATGACTCAAGCGGCGGCTCGAGAAGGAGCAGCGGCGCACGGGCTCGCCGGAAAGGGCTGCTGTGGTTCACGATAATTGGCCGACGACACTCGACTCGACGGTGGCTGGGCTCGGCGGAGAAGGCGGCTCGAGGAGGCGCTGAAACGGGCCTGCGACTGGAGTTGCTGCAACGGTGGGCCTGCGGTGACGGAGAGAGAGAGCTCGCGAATCAGGAACTCGCCGAAAAGGAGCTCCGCAGGCGGAGGGAGGCTCGCCGGCGATGGGAGCTTGCGAAGGAGAAGGTCGTCGGAGGTCTGCGCGCGAGGAGATGATGGCGAAAAAAAGAGAGATTGGGATTGGCTGCGCGCGATCGGAAAATGAAGGGTAAAGGGATGGCGAGGGGGATGAGAGGGACGACGATGGCGAGAGAATTTCCTCTTTTCTGTTCCGCGTTAGAGATGAGGGCTGCGATCGAATTTGAGAGAAAAGAGAGATTGAGGGCTGCGGGTTTGCGATGCGTGAGGAAAAAAAATATATACATGACATTAGGTTTTACAAAAAAATTTATCTTGATGCCCAAGACATCATAGACACACACGCGTGAAAGAAAGAGGAGGAGAAAAATCTGTCGGACCGGGCCCGAGAAGTTGGGTTAAATGGGTTTTGGGCCGGTTGCGACATTAAATCGGCTCGCGGGCTCGATTAAAATGCACGATTAATAACTTCGGGTCTCGGGCCCGATTCAATCACGCGAAAATAAATTCAATTCTCGGGCTCGGGTTCTCCGATTACTAATTTCGACAGCTCAATCGATTGCACGGCAAATAAACAAAACTCCGGACAATATAAATTAAATACATACATTATTTTAAAATACTAATATTATAAATCAATATATACAATTAGCAATTAATTGGCAATTAGACATATAATATCTAGGCATTCAATTTGGCAAGCAATAATTAATAATATCACAATAATAATAAACATCCATAATAATAATAATAATAATAATAATAATAATAATAATACTTCAAATAAACCACAAATAAATGGGGCATTACAGTCTACCCTCCTTAAACGATTTTCGTCCCCGGAAATCTACGAAAAATCATCCCAACAGGACAACTGACACAAGAAAGAAACTCAACCCACTAAACTCGGATACTCGGTCCGAATCTCCACACTCTACCAAGTCACACCGAACTAGCCACGGTTACCCTGCCGGTCTTTGACGAGTACCTCTTCCGGACTCTCCCTGCTGGATTCGTCAATCCAGTAGGTCACCGGTACCTCATCAAAGGTAAGGTTCTGCCCACATGCAGCTCGTCAAAGATCGCCTCGTGCCTAGAGTCGCGCACCTGTCCCCTCTCCACGAGGCACTGAACAGGTCGTGCACTCTTGCAAGCTCCGGTGATGGGGTCAACCGTCAGGCTAAGACGCCGACTCGGTCGAGAATCACGAAAGGACTAATAAATGTGGCTGATACTTCCTCTCTCTTCCCAGAACTCGAGGCGTACAACGCCTCTTTCCGTACTCAGAACCTCGTACGGTACCATCAAGATCGTCGCTTATTAGCCATCACTATAAGCGCCCTTTCTTATGGTAAGAAATTCCACACGACACACCCATCAAGTACACCAGACTCAAAACCAGTCTCTCAGGGTCTCGACAGCATGTCCTAAACGCATAACTATCTGGATTTCTACGCGGTGCCAAGTTCAGTCTCGTGCCCGGGTCACGCTGACAACTTGCCCACGATCCCAATGTGATCCGTGCGTCCGTATCAAACGAGCCGCCACGGGATCTCATACAAAAGGCTAACAAAGCAACAACAACACCACAAACTCAACACTGATACCTACAGAAGCCACAGTTCTGCTCGATATCGGTGACAAAGCCGCGTCCCCTGCCGACACGAGTAACAACTCGTATGCGGTATAGGAAGTATCGACTAGATATTCGAAAACAACTTCTATCACAGAAACTGGCTCTCAAATAGGGATGCTCGACGATCCCATTATAACGATCTAAAAGGACATAGCCAGTCCGAGGTTTAATGCATTGTCACCCGAGAGGTGTCACACACACTGGCGCTGCATAAGCGGGGCGCTGGGACGTGTGCGTACATCTGTTCGGAGAACAACTGCAAGGTCAAGGTTTCGGCCGCACACTGGCTTGGGGAGCTCCTGCATTCGGTGATGGTGGCTGCAGCTCTCGTGCGAGTCAACGATCGGCCCTGCAGTGCCTCACGTCTCTCAGCACAGGCTCGCGTGCTCGACCACCACTTCGCGTGACTACACCCAGTCAGCGTCGGCGTTCGGTTCGAGATACAGAAAAGAATTACTCTAATTCAAGGCTCACACTATCTGAGGTAGCCTGGAAGGAAAGGTTTTCACAAAACCGATCAACATTATGATATAACAAAGACATCACATCTAAAGAAAGCGAATATAGGCATCCTCAGCTAGGAATCATCCCCAACTCAGTGGTCATTGCCGAACAATGAAAATGATCAGCTCGCATGACTCTTCCGACTAACAGTGTCGGCCGTCACGTCAGCTCTTTCACCGGTAGCTAAACGTACCAGTAGTCCTGAACGAGCTCAAATGCTACGCTGCTAAGATTTTTACAACTTCTGGATCTCATCACAGAGCCTCCTGGGTGGATTTGTCTCGATCGCGTCTCGAACATAAGTCATCAACGATAAAAGCCACGACAAACCGATACGGGTACGAATGGAACACCCAGAACGAAAGGCATCACAGAACCGAAAGAATGATATAAGACAAGCAGAAAAACGAAAGTACCTGTCTTAATCAATACACAAAGTTGCCAATCTTGGAATGAAGACTCCAAACGAAACAAAAACAAGAGTTTTCAGAGGATTGCCAAAAAGTCAAGTAAAATACAAAGGTCACTCTTGAAATATCGAAGAGAAAAAGAATGGGAGTTTCCAGAAATGAGTACGCTTCAAAAACAAAGACGGCTCTACATCAGGCTCGACTACCCTCCTTAAAAGATTCTCACGCACGCCACTTCGGTTCAACGTTAAAATAGATCACGAAAGATAATTGATCGTCGTCAATCTCAGGCTAAGGTATTCTCAAGTTAACCTTCGCATCGACTTAGCGAAGTTACTGCACACGGTTCGATATCAGATAAGGATCAGTAGAAACTGAAATTCGATACTCAACACCATCCAAAATTCTCCGCAAGGAAAAGGAAATCAAGCGGATTTTGTCACGGAACGAAAATTAAATAATAAGAATGGGTCACGAAATACAATTCAAATTTGACTACTAAGCGAAAGGTAGTAATCAAAGACAAAGGAATAGCACTCGGGTAGCAAAGGAGTGAACGGTAGGTTAAAGGGTTGAAAACGGATCAAACTCGCATATTAATATTTGTTGCAAATTTCTAGAAAACTTAATTGCACGAAGTCTGTATTTTAATGCATCTCTTTGAACAAAAAAAAATGCTATTTGAATGAAACTTGTGTCATTTAAATCATAAGAGGCAAAACACAATTTACATGAAGACACCGGAAGCAAATAAGGCCATTTAGCAGGTGATAAATCAACAAACATTAAAAATTTATTTACAGACCAAAACTGGGGTAATGCACCTAGCCAGACTTCAGTAATTGCTCTCTAATTGAAGCTACAGGCATGATTTTAATGAAGTTTAAAAACCAAATGATATATAACTCAAATGTCTACAACTTTGCTGAAGGCCACTTTGGCAAATAAACACATTTTTAATGAGTTTAAACACAAAACATGTGGTTCAAAAAATCTGTCAAAAATTAACATGTGTTATGGACAGCACCTCAGTGTTTACAACCTAGACTGAGCTTCAGACCTCCAAATGACATGGTTTAAGTCTCAAATTAAACCTTAAGCATGCCTCTACAACTTTCATTAATAAGACAGAAGCATAAAAGGTCATTTAGATAGGGTAAAATCAGTTAACATTCAATATCAGATTTCTGTCAAAACACAAAACTCTATCTCATGCATGTCTATCTTCCTAAGAACACAACTCGAGCTACAGAGCACTTATTAACAGGAAATTTATCTCATTTGAAATATAAGAAATAGACCTATAACTTCTATGAAGGGCATAAATTCATACGAGCACGTTATGACATGATAAACAGGTCATACATTAATTACACACATGCTGCCCGCTAACAGGAAAACTGTACGCGCAATATTCTCGTAAAAAAAATCATAACTTATTTGATATAACTCGGAATCGAGAAATTCTAAGGCCCAGATACAGACAACCGAACATACTACATTTCATAAGAAGATAGAAACTTCAAATAACCAGCCTCTGATGGCTTAAACTGAGGCACTACAGAACAGCGAACATGCGAATTAACAAGAAATAAAAATGAACATATAAAACGAATGTTCTAAGCTCGACCACGATTAATATGACTTCCGGACAGAAATAAACGAGCATAATATGTTTATCACAGCAACTAAACGATACTCGATTTATAGAAGACGAGAGTTATCAATATCCTCGAAGAAATTGCGAGACAAACCAACGAGAAAGAACGAATAATAACGAACAAGGGAAATCAGCCATCAAACTGATTTCCACGAATCTACAAGCACAAGTGGTCAGATCATCGATATGAAACTGACACTTAGACTCTACTCCCGGTTCCCACTGACCGGGTTCTACACGCGTCTAAATAGTTCTAGCCACAATAGTCACAGACTTCCGAATAATCCACACACCCGGGACTTCTTCGTTTGTCTGTTCCGTTTACTTAAGCCTTCTCTTTCGAGATAGCTTACGAATGATTCTCACTCGATGGTACTAAACAGAAACTCGCAACGAG
>BKCP01005761.1:147547-163163 GCA_008636005.1 Striga asiatica | reverse complement strand
CCCCCCGAAACTCACACGGATCAGGGCGTCTCCTCCCGGATACAACGGGCAGGTGACCTCACACTGTTATGCATTCGTCAAAGGCACTATCGTTCGGGACACTTAGACTAGAGTTCTCATGCATACAATAATTTTTCAAAAGAAACATTATACGAAATAGTAAGTGCGATAAATATGGAATACATCATAAATGTACCCACCTGATAGCAGCTACAGTTCAAATCACAAATCTCGAGACGAGGCAAGGTTCAACACCTCTCGACACCTACATTAAGTCCAGATACTAAAGTCAACACTTTAATCTAGACCTATGTAGCAAATTCACAAGTTGACTTAGCCGAACTCGGTTCGACCAAGTGGTTCGTGAAGTTCTGTGGATATGGGAACACTAGGACTTAGACTCGATCAAACCACATATTCGAGTTCACATAATCGCACATGAAAAACAATCACACGAGTCACAGATAACTCATAACGAGATGTGATCACCAACACTTAACCAAAAATCACCAATTTAAATAATTGTCAAAATTCACATTTGAAATAATAGGAATATCAAACCTACGAGTTAGGCTCTGAAAATTTTACATAAAATTCACCTCCCAGAATTTAGTAAAAACATTAAGTTTCAGCCTCAAACTCATTAAATCCAATTTTATAAAATTCAAACAAGTTTTTCAACAAAAAACGAGCTTAAATTAGAAACACATGATAATGAACGATTCAGGCCATGAAACTTTTATCTCAAATACTTCAGCATATGACAAGAAACACATAAAAATATCAGCCTTAAACACTCAACATGTGAATTTATAAAATTAAAACAACATTCAGCCAATTATCGAATTTCTATCAGAACTGATTCTAAACGAACTCCACAAATTCCAATATTTTTACAGCATGCTAAAAATCACATATTCAGATTCTCAACCAAAATTCAGAATTGTTCGGTTTCGGATCAATTTATCACAATTAAAACAAATTTTAGCAGAAACACCAATTAAATTATTAACCCTATTAAACCTAGTCCAAAAATTCTAAAAATTTTACACAACACATAAACATGCTAGAAACACAACATACTCGAATATCAGAAAAATTGGAGCAAGACACAATTACTTATGCATTTTACAAGAATCTGGACAGAAATTAATTTAATTTTTAAAAATAGCTAAATACCTTTAAAAATCACGAAAATTTTACAGCAGCTACATATTCATAAAAAACAGTTGCACCTAAAATTTCAAGACAATCCGACCAGCATTCAATTTATGGTGAATTTTTCATTCGGGAGTTCGAGCGACTGTAGTTAGAGGCAGTGGAGTTGACTTCGGCAGCCGGGGGTACGTTGACCTCCTTGGTTGTGGGACCAACTCTTCGTGAGAGAATCGTCGCTGAGCAGCCAAATGATCGTTTTCTATGCCGGATGAAGGAGTTGATGGAAGTCGGCAAGGTTGGAGGATTCGCAGTTGCATCTGATGGAGCATTAGTCTTCGAGGGTAGACTATGTGTTCCGAAGGTGTGGGAACTGCGTAGGGAGATCTTGAAGGAAGCTCATAGTGCTCCGTACACCATCCATCCGGGTAGCTCGAAGATGTATCAGGACTTGAGGAAGTCGTTTTGGTGGAGAGACATGAAGAGGCAAGTGGCGAGGTTCGTGAATGGCCTGGTGTGTCAGCAAGTGAAGGCTGAGCACCAGAAACCGAGAGGATTGTTGCAGCCACTCGAGATTCCCGTGTGGAAGTGGGAGTGCATCACCATGGATTTCTTGGTGGGTTTGCTGAGATCGAGGTCCGGTCACGACTCGATATGGGTGATCGTGGATCGACTCACGAAGTCCGCCCACTTTCTGCCCGTCCGGACGACTATGAAGGCTAGTGCGTATGCCGAGTTGTTCGTTGATGAGATTGTTAAGCTTCATGGGGTGCCCGTGGAGATCGTGTCTGATCGAGACGCGAAATTCACTGGCCAGTTCTGGAAGACTATGCACCGAGCCATGGGGACGAGGCTGGAATTCAGTACAGCTTTTCATCCTCAGACAGATGGTCAGTCTGAGCGGACGATCCAGTACTTAGAGGATATTTTGAGGGCTGTGGTCTTGGACCGGAGCCTGACTTGGGAGAGTGCCTTGCCTTTGGTCGAGCGAACTTATAACAACAGCTACCACTCTTCGATCAAGATGGCCCCTTATGAAGCTTTGTACGGACGAAAGGTCCAGACGCCCTTGTACTGGGACGAGGTTGGAGAGAGGAAGATTATGGGTCCGGAGTTCATTCTTAGAGCTTCGGAGACAGTTGATGCTATCCGGAAGCATATCCGGTCTGCCTAGGAGAGGCAGAAAGTCTACGTCGATCGGAAGAGGCAGGAGCACGAGTATGTCGTTGGGGATCATGTCTTCCTGAAGGTCTCGCCCATTCGGGAAGAAGGAGAAGCTTCGACCTCGCTATATCGGACCATTCGAGATCCTTGCCTGAGTCGGGAACTTGGCTTATCGGCTGGCTTTACCACCGAGCTTGTCGGGAGTGCATGACGTGTTTCACGTCTCGATGTTGCGGAGATACGTGCATGACCCCGATCACGTGGTGGACTTCGGCGAGCTGCAGGTCGAGCGAGACCTTACCTATGAGGAGGTGTCGGTTGTTATTTTGGACTAGAAGGTCCATCAGTTGAGGAACCGGGCAGTGAGTCTGGTGAAGGTGCTTTGGAGCCGACATGACGAGTCAGAGGCGACTTTGGAAAAGGAGGCCGAGCTTAGGAGGCGATATCCGAACTTTGAGTTCTGAGTTCCTTTTGTATTTTATTGTTTTCTAGTTTTAATTTTGAATTCCGAGGACGGAATTCTTTGTAAGGTGGATAGATTGTAAAATTCTTTGGAATTTTTGAGGATTATTATTATTATTATTATTATTATTATTATTATTATTATTATTATTATTATTTCGAAACTCACAGTAATTGGCCGACGGCACTCGACTCGACGGTGGCTGGGCTCGGCGGAGATGGCGGCTCGAGGAGGCACTGAAACGGGCCTGCGACTGGAGTTGCTGCAATGGTGGGCCTGCGGTGACGGAGAGAGAGAGCTCGCGAATCAGGAACTCGCCGAAAAGGAGCTCCGCAGGCGGAGGGAGGCTCGCCGGCGATGGGAGCTCGCGAAGGAGAAGGTCGTCGGAGGTCTGCGCGCGAGGAGATGATGGCAAAAAAAAGAGAGATTGGGATTGGCTGCGCGCGATCGGAAAATGAAGGGTAAAGGGATGGCGAGGGGGATGAGAGGGACGACGATGGCGAGAGAATTTCCTCTTTTCTGTTCCGCATGAGAGATGAGGGCTGCGATCGAATTTTAGAGAAAAGAGAGATTGAGGGCTGCGGGTTTGCGATGCGTGAGGAAAAAAAATATATACATGACATTAGGTTTTACAAAAAAATTTATCTTGATGCCCAAGACATCATAGACACACACGCGTGAAAGAAAGAGGAGGAGAAAAATCTGTCGAGCCGGGCACGAGAAGTTGGGTCAAATGGGTTTTGGGCCGGTTGCGACATCAAATCGGCTCGCGGGCTCGATTAAAATGCACGATTAATAACTTCGGGTCTCGGGCCCGATTCAATCACACGAAAATAAATTCAATTCTCGGGCTAGGGTTCTCCGATTACTAATTTCGACAGCTCAAATCGATTGCACGGCAAATAAACAAAACTCCGGACAATATAAATTAAATACGTATATTATTTTAAAATACTAATATTATAAATCAAAATATACAATTAGCAATTAATTGGCAATTAGACATATAATATCTAGGCATTCAATTTGGCAAGCAATAATTAATAATATCACAATCACAATAATAATAAACATCCATAATAATAATAATAATAATAATAATAATAATAATAAATAATAATAATAATAATAATAATAATAATAATACTTCAAATAAACCACAAATAAATGGGGCATTACACTCATTGTCCTCGAAACTCCACAACTCGTCCACCACAGCTTGTCGAGACTCAGGTTGTTTCAATTTTTCCTCGACAAGAATTAAAAGAGAAATCGTTATCCATATTATATTCACGTCATCTATTTTGCAATTCTCCACGCAAGGAAAATAAGAGATCAAATACAATCATCACCATCTCCTCGATTTAAGACATGCTCGAGAATGAATAATCAATTCAAATAAAATTCCACATTTTCACGTGAGCATCCAGATCAAAGGCTACGAATATATCAAATCTCAAATTATATAATTTTAATCCATTCCTCGAGCCCGTCGATAAATGCACCAAACACACGATAAGCACCATCACAAAATGTTTTTAATTCGAAATCATGACTCGCATTTATTCTCAATCAAATAAGTTGTCCGCAAATAAATCAAATAATATCTCTACAAATAAGTCAAGCAATATCTCCACGAGTAAATCAAATAATTCTACGATCGAATCCAATATCACCACGCACCAATCCAATATCTCCAGGAATGAACCACATAACACGAATACTCCAAATAATATCTCCTCGACCAAATCAAATCATATTGACGAATAAATCAAATAATCTCCTCTAGTCAATCGAATAAGCTCCACGAATATACCATATATTTCCATGAATCGATCAAATAATACTCCTCGAACAATTTAAGTATCTCCACAAATAAATCACATAATATCTCGAGCAAATCAAATAATTTTTCCGTAAATAGATCAAATATCTCAACGGATAAATCGAATATCACCAATTTAAATCCCCAAGTCTCCAAATTTTCCAATTTAAATCAAATAATTTATCCCACTTTTGCCAATTTTAAAATCCTTTGAGTACGCCATTTAAATTAACCGCATACCTCGATAATGAAATTATTATCTCAAATTACCCCACCGTCCATGTCGAATCGTTCCAGAATGGTTTCGGGCACGAAATGGGGCTGTTAGACCAAGTTAGGCTTAGTTTAGGCAGTTGCTGGGCCGGATTTGCTCATTAGGCCACCAAAACAATTCGCTGGGTCGCGCAATGGGCCAGGAGGAGATCTTGGGCCGCTCGCGGCCACAACTGGGCTGGACGCGGGCCGCAAATGGACTAAGCGCGGGCTAGCTACGGGCCCTCGCGGGCCGACATCCGTGAGAGGCGCGGGCTGGGCACGTCCCGCGCAATGGAGGTGATGTGCAAAGGGTCTTCTCCTTCCTGGGCCGCTCATACCTGATTTTGGGCCAAGGTCGCGCTGGGCTGCGTGCTAGGCTCCTCTCTTGGGCCTGACATACACTGAGCTCCACCATCATCGCTGGGCTGGGGGAATAGAGACGAACTGTGCTGAGTTGCGAGCACCGCGGCTGCAACTCGCCGGAAAATTTTCCACCGGCTAAACCTCGCCGTTTCCGGCTAAAACGACCGGTCCTGTGAGCGCCTCGAAGAGGCGATTCCAATGATGCCCTCGGATTGTGATGATTCGCCGGAAATCGATCCAAAAATGGGGAAGATGATCGATTTTGATCAAAATTTCATAGATCCAAAAATACTGACCGGCAAAATTGACGGCCTTTCCGGTGGAATTATCGCTTGAAATTTCAAGAGTAGAACGATCACGAAAAGAGCTTCATGATGATGTAAAGATATTTTCAATCGGAGATTTTCTCCGGCGGCCGGTGGCGGCGGCGGCGGCGGTCGGCGGCGGCGTCCGGCAAATATCGGGTACAGTAGACTCGCCTCGACGAGAGGATTCCAATGGTGCTCCCGAATTTTTGATATCCCTCATGGATCGCCGGAAAAATGGGTTTAAAGGTCAAGAGTTGACCGGAATTTCCTAGATCCGGAAAGTTTGACCGGCCAAATCGAAGGCCTTCCCGGATGAATTTTCGCACGAGACTTTAAAGGGAGATTCACCTCGAGGAGATCTACCCGATGACGTAAACAATTTTTCGATTGGAGCACTTTGGTCGGCGAAGTCGAAGGAGAATTTTCGTAATTTTTCGATCGGAACTCCGTTTGGCTTTTTTGCACGGGTCCCACAGACGGCGCCAATGAAGTGAATAAGATTTCACTTGGGCTCCTTCGACTCGGTCGGCCTCCGTACCTGCAAGAACCCAACGCCGGGAGGGGTCCTGGCGTCGGGCCTCCGACGCTCAAGTCAGAATCACTTCAAATCTCAAGTGTAGTAATGAATGTAGAAAAAAGTGAGAATGGGATACCTTGGCCCCCTTTTATAGGGGGAATGTACCTTATGGCCCAAGTTGGGCATGTCCAATAGCATCATGCCACGTGTCCTAGCCATGTGTAGGCTTATTCTTAAATATATCCCCTTTTTATCCATTAAGACTGGTTTATGATATAATACCCTATATCAGACTATTAATTTCATTCGTCATGAATTTGGTTTTGACTTATGGAAATTAATGGGCCTTAGAAAAGCCCTTCTCTTACAAAATGCGAGTTTGTAGGGCGACTCTCGTAGCATGCATTCTCACAAGGTGTAATAGATGTCGGTGGATTTAAGTTAATGTTGTTTTGAGGATATCAATATTAACAGTTAAATTCAAAAGTGTTTAATCTGTAAAAATATTTGCATGATTCTCAGGATATTCATCATGTCGTTCAATCTGTTGTCAGTCATTTTAAAAGAAAATCAGCTTACTGGTCCTAATTACATTGATTGGAGGAGGAACTTAGACATAGTGTTAACTGCTGAGGGTTATAAGTTTGCTATCACTGATGCTTGCCCGGCGGTGCCGGCGGCTGATGCTCCTGAGCAGGAGAAAGAGGAGTATGCTCGGTGGAAGAAGGCTGATGAGATGGCGAAGTGTTACATTCTGGCTTCTATGTCGAATGTTTTTCAACATCAGCATCAGTCTAAGGACACTGCAGCAGATATACTTCTTAATCTCAGGGATCTGTTTGGACATCAGTCTAGGGCTGCTAGGCAAGAGGCTTTGAGTGCTCTGATGAGTACGCGCATGGCCGAGGGCACACCCGTAAAGGAGCACGCTCTCAGGGTTATGGCGCAGCTCAATGAGCTTGAGGTTATGGGAGGTTATATTGACGGGGAAACCCAGGTTGATATTATGCTCCAATCTCTGCCGAAGAGCTTTGATCAGTTCCGGTTGAACTACAACATGCACAAGATGCATATGGCTCTTCTAGATCTGCTTGCAGAGCTCCAGTCAGCGGAGGTCTTATTCACTCAAGCACCTCAGGTGCTAGTCGCCGAGCAGGCTGGACCTTCCAGGCCTCACAAGGGCAGGAAGAGAAAGAAGTCTGCAGGAAAGGCAAAGGCACAGGATGCTCCGGTTTACCCACGACCGACCCCTCAGGCTGTGGCAAAGAAACCGAAAGAAAGATGCCACAAGTGCAATAAGTCAGGACACTGGAAGGTCGACTGCCCTCTCCTCAAGAAAGGTAACTCTCTCGTTAATGTCGGAGAAACATGTTTAGCGGTTGTATCTACCAGAACCTGGTGTGTAGATACTGGAGCCACTGATCATGTCTGCAATTCTTTGCAGGGGTTCCAGGAAACCAAGCGACTTAGGGAGGGAGAGATCACCGTCTACATGGGCAATGCTACGAAAGTGGCGGCTGTTGCAGTGGGAGACGTTACTTTATCGTTTGATAGTAGTAGTTTGGTTTTGAGAAATTGCCTTTATGTTCTTAGCTTTAGAAAGAACCTTGTTTCAGTTTCTAAACTCGTTATGGATGGTTTTTCAGTTTCGTTTGATGACATGGTTATTATTCGTTTTGAAAATCGTTTCATATGTTGTGGTTCATTAGATGGCAATTTATATGTTCTCAAACCGAACTCTCCCACAGTGCAACATAATGAATTGAATAATGTCATAACTACATCTAATAAGAGGAAGGAGTCTTCGCAGATGAATCAAGCATATCTGTGGCACCTTAGACTTGGGCACATCAACCTTAGGAGGATTCAAAAGTTAGTGGCCAGTGGACATCTCGGTCC
Organism: Striga asiatica; assembly: GCA_008636005.1. Taxonomy (NCBI): domain Eukaryota; kingdom Viridiplantae; phylum Streptophyta; class Magnoliopsida; order Lamiales; family Orobanchaceae; genus Striga; species Striga asiatica. The sequence goes on along the minus strand of BKCP01005761.1, from coordinate 155,214 downwards.
ATTGGAAGAGCACTATCCAACTTGCGAATCATGCCTAGAAGGTAAGATGGCCAAGAGGCCGTTTACGGCAAAGGGGTATAGGAGCCAAGAAGTGCTAAGAATGATTCATTCTGATTTGTGTGGTCCTATGTCGATCCAGGCTAGAGGAGGTTTCGAGTACTATGTGTCTTTCATAGATGATTACTCGAGATATGGGTACGTTTATCTGTTGCACCGCAAGTCCGAATGCTTTGAGAAATTCAAGGAGTATCGGGCAGTTGTGGAGAAGCTTCATGGTAAATGTATCAAGTCACTTCGTTCTGATCGAGGTGGCGAATACCTTTTTGGAGAGTTCAGGACATACTTATCGGAAGCTGGGATTGAATCCCAACTGACTGCACCCGGCACGCCCCAGCAGAATGGGGTTGCAGAGCGAAGAAATAGGACTCTTATGGAGATGGTTAGGTCTATGATGAGTTATTCGAGGTTACCAGATTCGTTCTGTGGTTTGGCATTGGAAACGGCATCGTATATTCTGAACATGGTTCCGTTGAAGTCAGTTGACACTACCCCTTATGAGATGTGGAAAGGGCGCAAGCCCAGTGATGGGTCTACTTCCAGATCTGGAGTAAACCGGTTGTTGTGAGCTCCGATCTATTTGAACCGCCTTCAAATCATTGCTAGACCGCCGCAAACACCTGCAAGAACCCAACGCCGGGAGAGGTCCCGGCGTCTGGCCTCCGACGCTCAAGTCAGTAAACAGAGGAGAGGAAGATGAAGCTCTGTAATGTAGAGCTGTAATGCATGTAGAAATGCATAGAATGTGAGGGAGAGAGCTGCTCTCAGAGAGCAACAGCAGCAGCAGAGAGATGGGAAGTGTATAGAATGAGTAGAGGTTAGGGTTTAGGGTTACCTCAGCCCCTTTATATAGTGGGAACTACTTGCTTGAAGTACCCAAAATGCCCCGGTCGGTTTACTTGAAGTGTCCCAAATACCCTGGTAGGTTTGCATTCCATCTACCTCCTAGTCAGCTCAAGATTCCTTCTCATCCAATTACTGCCTCTCTCTTGTAGTCACAGAGAAGTCTAGTAGCGGAGACCTCTAGTAGCAGAGACCTCTAGTCACGGAGACGTCTAGTAGCGAAGACGTCTAATAGAGAAGACATCTAGTAGCAGAGAGGTCTAGCAGCGAAGACCTCTAGTCACGAAGACGTTTAGTAGAGAAGACGTCTAATAGTGGAAAGGTCTAGTAGCGGAGACCTCTAGTCACGGAGATATCTAGTAGAGAAGACGTCTAGTAGCGGAGAGGTCTAGTAGCAGAGACCTCTAGTCACGGAGACGTCTAGTAGAGAAGACGTCTAGTAGCGGAGAGGTCTAGTAGCAGAGACCTCTAGTAGCGGAGATGTCTAGTAGCGGAGAGGTCTAGTAGCAGAGATGTCTAGTAGCAGAGATGAGATCTAGCTCCTCTTGTCCAGTCGAGACGAGATGATCTCTAGCAGGTCGAGACGATATGACCTCTCGCAAGTCTAGCAGGTCGAGACGAGTCTAGCAAGTCAAGATGACCTCTGACAAGTCTAGCAGGTCGAGATGAGTCTAGCAAGTCGAGATGACCTCTAGAAGGTCTAGCAGGTCGAGATGACCTCTGGCAAGTCTAGCAGGTAGAGATGAGCTCTACTTATCATCTTAGAGCAGCTCGACCTTCTCATACTCAGTCACAAAGAGCATGTCTACTTCCCATACTTAGTCGTGTGGAGCTTCTCATACTCAGTCACCGAGAGCATGTCTACTTCCCATACTTAGTCGTGTGGAGCTTCTCATACTCAGTCACCGAGACCTTCAAGTCTCGTCTAGACCTCCTTAGGTGTTCTTCCTCGGTTTCACCTGGACCTCTTCATACTTGACTCCGGTTCACAAGTATGACTACATCATCTAGTCCCCCCCAAAACTTACTCTACTGCGACTCGAGCTGTAGAGTAAGGCCAATAGTCTGGGAATTTTAGCATTTATCAGAGTTTGCAGTATTTGATAGAATATTTTCGTCGCTTCATAATCCTTGGTCTATTTTTATCCGAAGTTTTTTTTCTGATCCGAGAGCTCGAAATTGCTCGAATTTTAGCATATATGCGTTGTTTCCTCCCATAGGATTGTTCAAAATTATTTGTTAGTTTCCTTTAGCCCAATTCATGTGGGCCCAACTTTAAACGCCCAACACCGGCTTTTTCTTTTTCTCTCGTCTTCACGATACATTTCTGTCGAGTTCTCGTCTTCTCGACAAAGCCTTCAGTCGAGTTGATTTTTGAGAATCGTCTCCCAGCTTGCGCTCGTCCTCGTGACTTTCTTGTTTTCAATCACCCATTTCGCAACTGCGAATTTCTCCCGTTTCCAAATTTCTGTCTTGCTTCGCGATTTATCTTTCCGGCTCGCGATTTTATCTTTCCAGTCGCTATTTCTTTCCAATTCGTAGAATTCACTTATCAGCTCTGTTTTTGTGGGTGTTTGCTTAATTCGCGGCGTGTTAGCCGCTAATCGTCTCTAATTCACAATTTTCTAGTCCCGATTCACCATCAATTCGTCATTTTCTCAGTCCAAATCTGTGCACTTTGTTTCGCTATTTACCCTCTTTTGGGTCGCATTTTTCCTCGATTTGCAATGGGTTAGTCGCTATTTTTGCGGATCTTCCTCCACGAGCGAATCAATGTTCTTATCGTCTCGCAATTTTCTTCTTATTCAGTTGTAAATAGTTGCTCGTCGCCGGTTTTCTCCTGGACTCGCGATTTCCTTCACTTGCGAATTCTCAAATCTATGATGCACTTTTGGTCATGTTAGTCGACCTGGGCAAAGAGATTCTTCACTCGCAATTTCTCGAGCTCACGATATTCTTCCCAGCTTTCCCAGCTCGTGATCTTTGTTTATCAGATTATCCTCGCGATTTTTCCCTTTCATATCGGGTAAGTCGAGATCTGCTATTGCTCGTCATTTTCCCCGATTCGCGATGTACTGCTCGCGGTCCCTCATGCTTTAAGTCGAGATTCACCACGAATTTTCGATTTATCGAGACCAAGTTCTTGGCGCTCAATTTCCTTCCAGGCTTCGAGATTCATCAATCAGGTAGAAGCTTCATTCCTTGCTTTATGGTGTCGAATCGCTATCTGGCGTCAGTCGCGACTCTTGACTCGTCCGCAACTTCCCCTATCTGTGAGTTGTGATACGACCTCGACTCGTCCGCGATTTCTCCTGATCTGCGAGTCGCTATTCGTCATCCTGTGGTGTTCCAGTCACGGTTCCATTTTTGGTTGCGATTTGTCGGTCGGGGCTGCAGCCCGATTCGTGATTGTTCTATTCGCATTTTCTCCCAGATTTTTGAAAGGTTAGTTGCTTTTTCAGTTTTCATGTATCCATTTTGTGTTTGCGATTTCCCGCTGATTTTCCAATGGGTTTGTCGAGATTCCTATTTTGCGAGAAATCAAGTCGGGATTTCTTCAGCGAGATGGCAAATCGAGGCTGGTAAGAAGTCGAGGTCCTTCTTTTCCTCTTAGCGACGTGTGTCGTGAATCGCGATTTTGTTCTTTTCGACTTGCAATTTCCTGTTCGCGATTTGTCTGCTTGCGATGTCTACTCATGGTAGGTTCATTGAGTTTTATGTTCACTTTCTTCGTGGTGTGTTTGTTTATGCACCTAACCACCAATTGCTGATCACTTTTGCTTGCAGGTCTTTGCTTGTTTTGTTCATTTGCTGGTGATTAAGTCGATTGCTATTCTGTATGTTGCTCGCGACTCAAATTCTACCGTAGCCTGCTCAAGGCATTTGTAGCAGCTGGCAGCTCGTTATCTTATATAGTTCTCAATATGGTTCAAGACTGTTGCGTTGGTTAGCAACTCCTAGTTTATGGATTAGTAGGCATCTCCAAGGCGAAGTAGCTATAACCACTTCATGAAATTATTAAGGTAGCTAGAGAACCATTGTAATTCCCTTAGCTTGTAGTTCGATTATTTTTGAAGTTGTAAGGTCTCGATGACCGTGTAAACAGTTGCTCATGTGTGATTACTCTCGCTATTTGGTAAGGTCGTGCAGACCATATAATATTTTTCCTCTCCTACTCGAGGTCGCGGTGACCCATATGTATTTGCACTTTTATTTTGCTACATGCTTGTTTGTGATGTATTGATAGCTCATTTCTGCTGTATATCTTTAACCATAAGTTGTTGGGTCGTGAAGACCATCCATTTTTCGATCATGAGGTTGCAATGACTGTTAAGTTGTGATGAGCTTCTAGCTCTTCCTCTGTCAAGTCTAGATGAGCTCTTGCTCATATCTTGTTAAGTCAAGACGACCTCTAGCAAGTCTAGCAGGTCGAGATGAGCTTATAGCTCCTCTGTCAAGTCTAGATGAGCTCTTGCTCATATCTTGTTAAGTCGAGACGACCTCTAGCAGGTCGAGGTGAGCTCTTGCTCATGTTAGTTCCCTTTTGCAATCAATTCTTTCATTATGCTTTATATCCTCAATACTATCCTTGCCCAACCCAGCTTGCGAGTTGTTCAAAGTTGGAATCAGCGAGCAACTCTAAGCAACGTAGAGCAGTTTAACTTAGAAAAATTTTCAATTCACGACCTCGCCCAACCCAGCTTGCGAGCTGTTTCAAAGTTGGAGACCACCCAGCTCCTCAAAAGCCTTAGTCATGGTGGATTTTGATTTCAAACACTTGCTCACAAGTCTAGGATTGTTCAAAACGAATGACCACCCAGCTTTTCAAAAGCCTTAATCATGGTGGGTTTTGATTTCAAACACTTGCCCAACCCAAGTCTAGGATTGTTCAAAACAAGTGACCACCCAGCTTTTCAAAAGCCTTAGTCATGGTGGAGTTTTGATTTCAAGCACTTGCTCAACCCAAGTCTAGGATTGCTCAAAACAAGTGACCACCCAACTTTTCAAAAGCCTTAATCATGGTGGGTTTTGATTTCAAACACTTGCCCAACCCAAGTCTAGGATTGTTCAAAACAAGTGACCACCCAGCTTTTCAAAAGCCTTAATCATGGTGGATTTGAGGTGATCGACTTCGTAGTCGTCTTCAACTTCGTAGTTGTTTTAGATACTTAAGTCAATTCTCTCTTGTAGACTTAGACTCCTTTGGATTTAGAGCTAGGCCTCTCTAGCCATGATTGCATATAAGTCTCACTTAGTTGTATATAAGTCGCGAAAGTCGCTCTTCCACCTAACTGAAGGTCTCTAAGTCGTCCATAGTGATCTCAGCTCGTCATGAGTGCCTCTAGATCGTCCAGAGTGGTTCCAACTCGTCATGAGTGTCTCTAGGTAGTCCAGAATGACCCCAACTCGTCATGAGTGTCTCTAGGTAGTCCAGAATGACCCCAACTCGTCATGAGTGTCTCTAGGTAGTCTAGAATGACCCCAACTCGTCATGAGTGTCACCAGGTAGTCCAGAATGACCCCAACTCGTCATGAGTGTCTCTAGGTAGTCCAGAATGACCCCAACTCGTGATGGGTATCTCATTAGTGATTTCTCCATATTTCTTTGCCCTTCACCAAGTTTCATTGGTGAGGGTCTATTGCTCCGCGTCTCAGCAAATAACTGGCTCTTCCCCTCCAAGAGTGAAGGTAGCTCCTCTTCCATACGCGCTCATGACGACGCGTGAGAATCAAACGGTGGCAACTCCATTACAGAGACAAAAAACTCCAGGTTGAGAACCACCAGAGGTTTCCTTCCTCTTCATATCCCCCACAACTCCTCACTCAAATTCCTCTACACACTTCCCTTCTCAACCATCTCAGACAGATCAGAACTAGGTGCAAAGCTCTTAATTCCTTCAAAAGCTCCCCACAGACGGCGCCAAATGATGGGTCTACTTCCAGATCTGGAGTAAACCGGTTGTTGTGAGCTCCGATCTGTTTGAACCGCCTTCAAATCGTTGCTAGACCGCCGCAAACACCTGCAAGAACCCAACGCCGGGAGAGGTCCCGGCGTCGGGCTTCCGACGCTCAAGTCAGTAAACAGAGGAGAGGAAGATGAAGCTCTGTAATGTAGAGCTGTAATGCATGTAGAAATGCGTAGAATGTGAGGGAGAGAGCTGCTCTCAGAGAGCAGCAGCAGCAGCAGAGAGATGGGAAGTGTATAGAATGAGTAGAGGTTAAGGTTTAGGGTTACCTCAGCCCCTTTATATAGAGGGAACTACTTGCTTGAAGTACCCAAAATGCCCCGGTCGGTTTACCTGAAGTGTCCAAAATGCCCTGGTAGGTTTGCATTCCATCTACCTCCTAGTCAGCTCAAGATTCCTTCTCATCCAATTACTGCCTCTCTCTTGTAATCACAGAGAAGTCTAGTAGCGGAGACCTCTAGTCACGGAGACGTCTAGTAGCGAAGACGTCTAATAGAGATGACGTCTAGTAGCAGAGAGGTCTAGTAGTGAAGACCTCTAGTCACGAAGACGTCTAGTAGAGAAGACGTCTAATAGCGGAGAGGTCTAGTAGCGGAGCCCACTAGTCACGGAGATATCTAGTAGAGAAGACGTCTAGTAGCGGAGAAGTCTAGTAGCAGTGACCTCTAGTCACGGAGACGTCTAGTAGAGAAGACGTCTAGTAGCGGAGAGGTGTAGTAGCAGAGACCTCTAGTCACAGAGACGTCTAGTAGCGAAGATGTTTAGTAGCGGAGAGGTCTAGTAGCAGAGATGTCTAGTAGCAGAGATGAGCTCTAGCTCCTCTTGTCCAGTCGAGACGAGATGATCTCTAGCAGGTCGAGACGATATGACCTCTCGCAAGTCTAGCAGGTCGAGACGAGTCTAGCAAGTCAAGATGACCTCTGGCAAGTCTAGCAGGTCGAGATGAGTCTAGCAAGTCGAGACGAGTCTAGCAAGTCAAGATGACCTCTGGCAAGTCTAGCAGGTCGAGATGAGTCTAGCAAGTCGAGATGACCTCTAGAAGGTCTAGCAGGTCGAGATGACCTCTGGCAAGTCTAGCAGGTAGAGATGAGCTCTACTTATCGTCTTAGAGCAGCTCGACCTTCTCATACTCAGTCACAAAGAGCATGTCTACTTTCCATACTTAGTCGTGTGGAGCTTCTTATACTCAGTCACCGAGAGCATGTCTACTTCCCATACTTAGTCGTGTGGAGCTTCGCATACTCAGTTACAAAGAGCATGTCTACTTCTCATACTCAGTCGTGTGGAGCTTCTCATACTCAGTCACCGAGAGCATGTCTACTTCCCATACTTAGTCATGTGGAGCTTCGCATACTCAGTTACAAAGAGCATGTCTACTTCCCATACTTAGTCGTGTGGAGCTTCTCATACTCTGTCACCGAGAGCATGTCTACTTCCCATACTTAGTCGTGTGGAGCTTCGCATACTCAGTTACAAAGAGCATGTCTACTTCCCATACTTAGTCGTGTGGAGCTTCTCATACTCAGTCACCGAGAGCATGTCTACTTCCCATACTTAGTCATGTGGAGCTTCGCATACTCAGTTACAAAGAGCATGTCTACTTCCCATACTTAGTCGTGTGGAGCTTCTCATACTCTGTCACCGAGAGCATGTCTACTTCCCATACTTAGTCGTGTGGAGCTTCGCATACTCAGTTACAAAGAGCATGTCTACTTCCCATACTTAGTCGTGTGGAGCTTCTCATACTCAGTCACCGAGAGCATGTCTACTTCCCATACTTAGTCGTGTGGAGCTTCTCAT
>BKCP01005761.1:127678-146878 GCA_008636005.1 Striga asiatica | reverse complement strand
TNNTGTTTCTTGTGCTTTACGTAGATGACATACTGCTTATTGGAAACAGTAAGAATGAGTTATCAGACGTAAAGGTGTGGTTGTCTAAGCAGTTTGATATGAAGGACTTAGGTGAAGCAGGACACATTCTTGGTATTAGGCTCATTAGAGACCGTAAGAAGAGAATGTTGTGCTTATCCCAGTCTTCATACATAGATACTGTCTTGGCCATATTTAGCATGCAGGATTCCAAGAAAGGTATGTTACCTTTCAGACATGGAATACCTCTATCTAAGGAGATGTCTCCTAAGACGTCTAAGGAGATAGAGGAGATGAAGACAGTTCCTTTTGCTTCGGCAGTAGGAAGTCTCATGAATGCAATGCTATGCACAAGGCCGGATATTAGCTACGCCGTTGGCATGGTAGCTAGATATCAAAGTAATCCGGGACGGGAACATTGGTCTGCGGTAAAGCATATACTCAAGTACCTGAGAAGGACTAAGGAGTACATGTTAGTTTACCGTGCAGGTAGCTTGTTACCTCTGGGTTACAGTGATTCCGATTTCTAGTCAGATAAGGATGAAAGTAAGTCAACCTCAGGTTATGTGTTTACCTTGGGAAGTGGAGCCATTTCATGGAGGAGTGCAAGCAGAAATGCGTGGCAGACTCCACCATGGAAGCCGAGTACATAGCAGCCTCAGAGGCAGCGAAAGAGGCAGTATGGCTCAGGAACTTCTTAGTGGACTTAGAGGTTATACCGAGTTTGCCATGTGGTATCACCGTGTACTGTGATAACAGTGGAGTAGTAGCGAACTCAAAAGAACCTCGAGCCCACAGGGCGAGCAAACACATAGAGCGCAAATACCATCAGATTCGGAATATCGTTGGTAGAGGAGACGTTGATGTTGCCAAGATTGCGTCAGAGGACAACCTAGCTGATCCTTTCACGAAGAGTTTGCCGGGGAAGGTCTTCGTCAAACACGTGGAAGGAATGGGAGTCATGAGCATGGCAATAGGATTGACATAGGTCTTTTAGAATAACAGATTGATAGGACTATACTGTAAAAGCGAAAGCTTTAAGTATAAGTGGGAGATTGTTAGTGTTATATACTGAAAGCATGGCTTTGCATGATATTACACATTTACCCTTTATGAATGAGAATCATGTTAGATTAAACAAGTTCTACGTTCTGTTGTTCTGCACTTAGATAGGATGGGTCGTCATCGGGCGAACCGAAGATCACTCTGTCAGTTACTTGCGAACAAAAATAGTTGTTCACAACCTAGATGGACATGAACACCCCAGCCGAACGGTTGTAGTGTCAACTGTACAGTTTGTCTTGACTGATTAGTTGCGCTAGTACATTTATGTATTGAACAGGATCCCAGAGAGGAGAAGTTCATTTTATACTGATCGTCGTAAATGAACTACTGGATTAATTACTGTGTTCTTTTAACCCGTAAGATATTGAACAGGTAGATATATATAATATATATTACTTTGATTCACATGGGTGAGGTTCAGTTCGCTGGATTAATATTCCTATTGTTTTGGGTAATATTATTATATATAGGATGTGCTGTTAGGATATTTACGGTCACCATGTGCGTCAGTTTCATGATGTCCCCGGAGTGAGTTCATGAAGGATTGTTATGCTAAACCCTGCAGGTGGATTAAGTTCCGGCATAATAAGAATGTGATGAACGAGCGCTAGCTTCGGTGAAATAATAATAAATTAATTAATTCTTGATTGTCAGTAATCGAATTAATTAATGGACATTATATCTTAAACGTGGGGAGGTAAATCGAGTAATTATTATTGGAGTCTCAAATGTAATTTGGGCTAGGGAAAGGGAGTGCAATAATATAATGTTGGTGGCCCATTAATATTATTTAATTAATTAGAGGAGTGAGTTTGGCCCACAGTTAGTCTAATTAATTAAGGAGCCCTTTTCCTAATCTCCTTAGAGTCCCTACTGTAGCTCTATATATACATCATTAAGCTCATAAGAAGATAGTTAACATCTCACGTGAAACACGCCTCTCTCTCTAGATCTCATTCGAGCTTTATCTTCTTCTTGTTGCTCCATTGGTACAAGTTGAAGAAGGGTGTATTGAGTAATACAGTAGAAGATCTGTAGGTAAACCGAAATGAAATAGATATTGACCTACAGAACTAACCGAAAGTCCGATTGAGACGTACAGTATACCCAGACGACTGACTCGATGAGAGCTTTCCATCGCCGCCGACGTCGCCAAATTCCGACGCTGCACGCGCCCTCATGCGCCGCCGGAAGGAGCCTGACTGCAAAAACTCGTTTTGATCTGTTTGCATCCGTTTGATCCGATTTTGATCTGATCTTATTCGTGCAACCAAAGACGTGATTTGCGGTCAATCAATTGTGGTCAACCGTTCGTGGTCAGCCAAATCTACATAAATTTTAAGCCGTAAGTTCTCTACGTCAAACCTTTAGATCCGCTGCGCATAGGTTTACGTTTGCTATTGAATTCGTGATTTGTACATAATGAGATCCTCACAGATCCCAACACCTTATGAATAGGGTCTTCCATCCTTATCTGGACCAGTTCGTGATCGTTTTCATCGACGACATTCTGGTCTATTCTCGGGACATCGATCAGCACAAGGAGCATCTGAGGATTGTGTTGGAGACTCTTCGCCGCGAGAAGCTCTATGCTATGTTTTCGAAGTGTGAATTCTGGCTGGATCGTGTGGCATTCCTTGGCCACATTGTGACAGCTAGAGGCATTGAGGTGGATCCCAGCAAGATCGAGGTGGTGAGCAAGTGGGATACGCCAAGAAATGCTAGCGACGTTCGTAGTTTCCTGGGGTTAGCAGGATAATACAGGAGGTTCATCGAGGGCTTCTCGAAAATAGCTCAGCCGCTAACCAACCTTACAAAGAAGTCCGTGAGGTTTGTATGGAGTCCGGAGTGCGAGAGTAGTTTCCTGGAGCTGAAGAGGAGACTTACTACCGCACCAGTCCTTTCGATACCCGATCCTACTTTGAAGTTCACCATCTATAGTGACGCTTCGAAGATGGGTTTGGGTTGTGTTCTCATGCAGCAAGGGAAGGTTGTAGCATATGCTTCGAGGCAGTTGAAGCCTCACGAGCAGAACTACCCCACTCATGATCTTGAGTTAGCTGCAGTTGTCCATGCCTTGAAGATTTGGTGGCACTATCTCTATGGAGGCAAGTGTGAGATCTTTACCGATCACAAGAGCCTGAAGTACATTTTCACTCAGAAGGAGTTGAACATGTGGTAGCGCTGATGGTTAGAGTTGGTCAAGGACTACGATTGCACGATTAGCTACCATCCCGGGAAAGCTAATGTGGTCGCCGACGCGTTGAGTCGGAAGGGTCATGGCCAGTTGACTTGTCTATTCACTGGGCAAGATGTTCTAGTTCGAGAGTTCGAGCGACTGCAGTTAGAGGCAGTAGAGTTGACTTCGGCAGCCGGGAGTACATTGACCTCCTTGGTTGTGGGACCGACTCTTCGTGAGAGAATCGTCGCCGAGCAGCCAAATGATTGTTTCCTATGCCGGATGAAAGAGTTGATGGAAGCCGGCAAGGTTGGAGGATTCGCAGTTGCATCTGATAGAGCATTAGTCTTCGAGGGTAGACTATGTGTTCCGAAGGTGTGGGAACTGCGTAGGGAGATCTTGAAGGAAGCTCATAGTGCTCCGTACACCATCCATCCGGGTAGCTCGAAGATGTATCAGGACTTGAGGAAGTCGTTTTGGTGGAGAGGCATGAAGAGACAAGTGGCGAGGTTCGTGAATGGGTGCCTGGTGTGTCAGCAAGTGAAGGCTGAGCACCAGAAACCGAGAGGATTGTTGCAGCCACTCGAGATTCCCGTGTGGAAGTGGGAGTGCATCACCATGGATTTCTTGGTGGGTTTGCCGAGATCGAGGTCCGGTCACGACTCGATATGCGTGATCGTGGATCGACTCACGAAGTCCGCCCACTTTCTGCCCGTCCGGACGACTATGAAGGCTAGTGCGTATGCCGAGTTGTTCGTTGATGAGATTGTTAAGCTTCATGGGGTGCCCGTGGAGATCGTGTCTGATCGAGACGTGAAATTCACTGGCCAGTTCTGGAAGACTATGCACCGAGCCATGGGGACGAGGCTGGAATTCAGTACAGCTTTTCATCCTCAGACAGATGGTCAGTCTGAGCGGACGATCCAGTACTTAGAGAATATTTTGAGGGCTGTGGTCTTGGACCGGATCCTGACTTGGGAGAGTGCCTTGCCTTTGGTCGAGCTGACTTATAACAACAGCTACCACTCTTCGATCAAGATGGCCCCTTATGAAGCTTTGTACGGACGAAAGGTCCGGACGCCCTTGTACTGGGACGAGGTTGGAGAGAGGAAGATTATGGGTCCGGAGTTCATTTTAGAGCTTCGGAGACAGTTGATGCTATCCGGAAGCATATCCGGTCTGCCCAGGAGAGGCAGAAAGTCTACGCCGATCGGAAGAGGCAGGAGCACGAGTATGTCGTTGGGGATCATGTCTTCCTGAAGGTCTCGCCCATTCGGGAAGAAGGGGAAGCTTCAACCTCGCTATATCGGACCATTCGAGATCCTTGCCCGAGTCAGGAACTTGGCTTATCGGCTGGCTTTACCACCGAGCTTGTCGGGAGTGCATGACGTATTTCACGTCTCGATGTTGCGGAGATACGTGCATGACCCCGATCACGTGGTGGACTTCGGCGAGCTGCAGGTCGAGCGAGACCTTACCTATGAGGAGGTGCCGGTTGCTATTTTGGACCAGAAGGTCCATCAGTTGAGGAACCGGGTAGTGAGTCTGGTGAAGGTGCTTTGGAGCCGACATGACGAGTCAGAGGCGACTTGGGAAAAGGAGGCCGAGCTTAGGAGGCGATATCCGAACTTTGAGTTCTGAGTTCCCTTTGTATTTTATTGTTTTCTAGTTTTATTTTTGAATTCCGAGGACGGAATTCTTTGTAAGGTGGATAGATTGTAATGCCCCATTTGACTTTGGAATTTTTGAGGATTTTTATTATTATTATTATTATTATTATTATTATTATTATTATTATTATTTAATTGTTATTATTATTATTTATTGAATGCTAAATTATTAATTGTCAAATGTGATTTATTTGTCAAAGTGCCTAATGTTATTGTTAATTAATTAATGTGTGTATTATATATATTGATATGTGCCGGATTAATTATTTAAATTTTCCGGTCGTCGTATTTTATTTTTCCGAACGTCGTATATATTATCGGATTAAATAAATCGAGTATCGCGAACTGGAAATCCTCGTTATCACGTTGTATTTAATTTCCAGCCCGCTTGGCTGATAACCTGGGCCTTGTTATGTTGAGAAAGTCAGCCCAATTGATTTTTAAATCCCCTTAGCCCATTAGAAATGAATTGGCAGCCCTTTCTATTCTCTTCTCCACGTGATGGACCGAGTCTTCTCCTTATCTCAACAGCTCAAATTTCGTTGCGATTTTTCAGTGAAAATCTCCTCCATAAGCTCACGTCGCGTCTTCTACATAAGAATCGCCAAGAAGACTGATCCGTCTCACCTCAGAATTTGTCAAACCTTCTCTCCTTTCTCATATCGCGCAACCCCAAAAACTATCGCCATCATTCTTTCCGGTGAAATTCTCGTATCTCCATCACCGGCGACCACCACTATTCTGGCGATCCCGTCTTCGTCCCTGGAGTTCGTCATTTTTCAAGCCCTTCCTTGCTGCAGCAGACTGCTCATCGACGAGGCTTTCGAGTTTCAAGGCCCCGTCCGCTAGTTCGTATCCGTTCATCCTTTCGTCTCCATCCGAACTCGTAAGAATCCCGAAGACGGGTAATTCTTTCCGAACTTTCTCGTAAATTGTTGTTCAGATGTGAGGTTGCTTGATTATCTCGTGTTCACCTTTATGCTCGTTGACTCGTTGAATCATTTCTGTTGTTTTGGTTGGATTATATATATATTCGGTTTGTTTTGTTCGTTATAATGAGTTTCGGGTAATATTCATGGAATTATGGAACTCTCGTTCGTATAGAACGAACTCTTTGATTTTCTGTGGTTGGTATATTTTATTTTGGAGTCCCGTTCTATTATTTCGAGCATTTTCGAACCATATGTTGCCGTTTCGTTTCCAAACCCAAAAACCGATTTTATAAAACTATCGATGTTCAGAAAATTTGTATTTTCGGAAAACTTATTTATTTCTCGAAACCCGGTTGCCGTTGGATATGTTGTAGTCGATTCAATCGAATTTTGTAGCAGCCTTGTTCACCTTCTTTTTCTTTTGCCCCTGTTCTTTTTCTGTTTCACGCAGCTATGTCCCAGTTTTGTTCAGACTTCTTGTTTAAGTCGCAGAAGCTTTTTTTAACTTTAGTAGCCATTCTTTTCATTTATTTCGCATCCAAGCGTGTGGCGCAGTGGTCTTCTGGGTGTATGTGCGCGTGCGACGTCCTGAGTTCGAATACGCACAGCAGCGTTTCTTTTTAATTTTTTTCCGCCCACCTAAAGCGCGCGGGCCGCTTGGCCCGCTCCAGACCGCGCGCGGCCCATTCATCCACCCAGCGTCTCGGCCCGCGAAGCCCAGTTCCAGCCCGCGCCTCTTTCAGCTTTGGGCCAGGCCATTTTCGGCCCACAAAGCCCCACACCCCAGGCCCATTTCAGGGGCAGAATTCTTGTGTGCAGAATTACAACGCGGCCCAGTTTGCTTTTAGCCAAATTTTGTGTTCCGGAAGCTGTTTTTAATATCGATTTCAATTTTAAAAATATTTTCAAAATAATAATAAATTTTGGAAAATTATTTTAAGTCCCGAGACTCCATTTTGTTCCCCGAGTCTTTTCTTTTAAAAATATGAGAGTTCCAAGTTCGCGAAAAATCCGATAAAATCCCTTAATCATTATTTTTTATTAAGTGTGATTTAGATATTAATTCCGAGTAGTGAGATAAATTATTAATTATTATCTCACTTAAATGTAGGTGTTTGAGGAGTTGATCCCTCGACCCACGTACCGGTTATTGTGTGCGATTATCTACCTCGATTTCCAGGTGGGTTGTTATTCTAAAATTATCTATGCATATGTGTGATTTAATTGTGTGGAAAATTTGGTATGATCTATGTATGCATGTGAACATGTAGCTTATCGATGTGAGTTGTTACGGCCGTCGGTACGGTTGTCCCCGTCGAGTTACGGTACGGTGCCCTTGTGTGGCAATCTCCTTAAAGTCCTGATATGGTCGTGCCCTTGTGAGGTACATAAGCCCATATGGAAGGCCGTGTCTGTTACAGTGGCATATACTCCCGCCTTCGGGTAATGAATCCCCGTTCTGCGGCTAGCGATAGATGTGCACATGAGTAAGGTTAAATGGTGTGATATTGAATAGGAGATGAGACATGATGTGATGATTGTTTATGTTCATGCTGCGACCATACCAATATTATGTTATTCATATGCATAGTGTGAGTACGATATTTAACTGTACTCACTCCCACCTACTCTTCACGGAGGCAGATTAAGCAGTTGGCGGGTGACGAGGCAAGGCGATTGGGTGGTCTTGCCTGTTATTTATGTTTATTAAATTGCTTTCGCATTTATGAACTCATTATGGTTTATTGGGTTATGTTTGAACTGGTTTGACTTTGGAAAAGTGTTGAACTGATTGAACTGTTGGATTGTACTTTTATTTTATTAGTTTTGGATCTTGATAAATGTGCAGGTTCATTCTGATTTATTTTGGATAAATTGCTCTTGGTAAAATAAGTAGCGCCCATTGGATTTTAAACTTAAACGAGAATTGCGAAAAATTTACTCTGATTTTTATTAAATAAATTTGATTAATCTTTTAAAATAAAGTGGGGCGTTACATAAATATTATCTACGTCATTGAGCAGAGTAGGCGTGGCCTACAATTAGGCCCAAGATATAAGAAGCCCACATTATCATCTCCTTAATGTCCCTGTTCTTAGTGTATATATTGAAAGCTTGGCTTTAAATGCTATTTACACTATTTATGTTGAATGAGAATTCATGTTTGATAGAACAAGTTCTGTGTGTTCTATTGTTTTGCGTTTAGATAAATAGTTCATCACTGATGGACAGAAGATCATTTATCAATATCTTGCAAAACATAAACAAATGGTTCACAACCTACATGGAAATTGAACAAGCCATTGGAACGGTTATAGTTTGAACGATAGAGTTGGTTTTGACTGATTAGTTGCACTTATACAAGTGTGGATTAATTAGTTTATGATGGATTTATGCCAAAGATTATGAAAACCGCAGAAAATATGATCCGTATAAACAATGAAAAACAGTATTCCTACACCAACTATTTTATTTATGTATTGGGCCACTCCCGGGCCTCTTTTGTATAAGGGCCTTTCAAAGGCAGGGGGAAACTAAAAATGATGATAAAAAATCTAGAGAAATTAGAAAAGCTTAAGGATGAAGGAACTAGTATTTTAGTGTAGTGGGAGATCGTGGTAGTACTGGTTGCTTGCCCCTACCGAGGCCTCCGAACCCTTATATTTATAGAAGGGGAGGTCTTAATTATAATATGATTAAAACACGTGGTAGATTCTGATTGGCTGCATAGAAATGCGTGTCTTGGAAACTTGCAAGCAACTTTCCCTACTTGGGCAAGTGACGTATCCTTTTAGGCAGTGGGAACCGGTACTGGGCGGCAACTCTTTTCACATTAGCTAAGGATTGATTTCGGCTAGACTGAGATTGGAAATAAGGAGGGGCTCTTGCTTCTGGCAGATGTCGGTGTGGTTACCTCATAACTCGGAATGAGGTCGGCATACATGAAAGATCTCGAGATCAGCGTCTTCCATCTTGGCCGAGATGCTCCCTGATGTCGTTAATTTTGGGGATGTCGTATGTGAAGGTTGTGTCGTGGGCATCTTAATGGGCTTGATTTTTTGTCAGAAAATTTTGAGTATCAACAATTTAGAATGATTATTGCAAGATTACTCCAATTAAATATAAATAATTGTTTAAAAATATAAAAATGATAATTATAATAATTTGTTTTAGGTACATATATAAATAAGAATATAAATTATTTCTAAATCATTTTCTTCGTTATGACATCATATGTTTATGATATTTAATAACTTATGAATAACATACAACAAAAATATTAGACGATCAAAATATTTTTGCTATGTAGTAACTCATGCTAGTATTTCCATCGTATCAATTACATAATCAATCAATTAATTTATAATTATTAAAACTATTATGTTTATTTTTTTGTAAATATGCACATAGTAAGAAATAATTAGTTTATCTTAAGATATATAATTTATAATCCTAACATATTGCCATTTGTTATAAACATACTACATGAAGTATAAGATATTTTTATTTACAAAATTAATTATATTTAAGGAATATAAGGATATTTCTTTGAATCAGTCGGGTGATTGAATTAGGTTATGGCTATGTTTGGTAGACAAGTAAGCTAGCTTATAGCTTATTTGATTAGCTTATAAGCTCTCTGAATTCAAATAAGCCTGGTTTGATAGGATGAGCTTTTTTAAAAAGCTCGAGCTTATATGATAAGCTTCTTTAGGTAGTTTTTCAAATAAAATAGTTGAATTTCTTATTCCAGCTAACTTATCAGCTAATTTTACAAAACACTTTTATCATATAAGCTAACTTTTCAGCTATAAGTCATAAGCTATAAGCTATAGGCTATGTTTGCTAGACAAATAAGATAGGTTATAGCTTATTTGGTTACCTTATAAGCTCCGTTTGGTAGGACAAACTTTTTTGAAAAGCTCGAGCTTATTTGATAAGCTTCTTTAGGTAACTTTTCAAATAAGCTAGTTGAAATTATTATTTCATCTAGCTTATCAGCTAATTTTACCAAACACTTTTATCATGGCCTTGTTTGGTAATCAGTGCTTAACTGTTAGCTGTTAGCGGACTGCATTAGCTGTTTTGACCAGCGGATTGTATTAGTTGTTTTGGCCAGCTGATTGTTTTGACCAGCGGATTGTATTAGTTGTTTTGACCAGCTGATTGTGTTAGCAGTTTGTAAAAGAATGTTTGGTAAAATTAGCTATTTTAATTAGCTGTTAACATGTAAAAATACTTATAAAGACATTAACATATTTTATCATTCTTATTTATGTTGAACTTATATTTTTTTAGGAAAAAAATAATTAATATTTTAAATATTAATAGAAGTGATTTAAAAGATAATAAAAATATACTTTATCATCCTTATTTATGTTGAACATATAATTGTTTGAATGTTCTTAAAACTTTATCATAGGGTTAACATTTTTTAATTTACCTCGGCAATTTTTGCAAATGATTAGTTATACACGCTAATTTTTATTTACAATTATAATTATTTTAATAAAACTAAATTTTTTTATTTATAGTATTTACTAAAAAAATTAAACAGCAACTATAAACTAAACACTTTTGAGATGTCTATAATTTTTTTTCGTGTCTTTCATCTTCCACTAATTAGTTTTTTTTTTTTTTAATTTCTTCTTGATAATTAATTGGACATTAAGATAGACAGTTTCATTGGTTTCCCATTCAGCGAGTTGTGTCTTTCACCTTCCATTAATTAGTTTTTTTTTTTTTAATCTCTTCTTGATAATTAATTAGACATTAAAATAGATAGTTTAATTGGTTTCCCAATCGCTGAATTGAAACGCTGCATTTAGCAGCGGTTTCCAAATTAGTTGTTTCATCCCAAAAGCCAATACGAACAACTATTTTACCAAACATTACATTTTAGCTGTTCCATAGAGTCAAACAGCTAAATGCCTTAAAAAAGCTAAAAGCTGGGCAAAAAGTTGTTTAACAAACAAGGCCCATATAAGCTAATTTTTCAGCTATAAGTCATAAGTTATAAGCTATAAACTAAAAAATTACTGATAAGCTATAAGCTAGCTTATCAGCTATCAACTAGCTTATCAGTTAGTTTTATCAAACATAGCCATAAGCTCAAAAATTAATGATAAGCTATAAGCTAGCTTATCAACTATCAGTTAGTTTTACCAAACATAGCCTATTGCCTAAATTGATTGAATTACTTTTAGGTGATATTTTAAAATAGTAAAAAAAAAAAACATGACACAAGGGTTTATCTCGAGTGAGCAAGTTATTGGTAATTTGGCTAGTCCAAATCGATTATTGAAACTAAAGATAAATTTTAGTATTAAAAATATTTTGTTACGATAAATGAAATGTAGTCCAAGCTCTAAATAATCATATTAAGAATACTTTTATAACAACTTCAACTATTTATGAATATTTATATATTATTTTATTAATATTTATGTGAACAAAAATGATATTGTATTACAACTTTTATTGGCGTACAGTAAATCCAAGCTTCTCAAAATCTGACAGTCATCGAACCAATCAAATTATTTATTTAATGATTTACTGGTTGGAACATAATTTAATTTATTACTATTTTATAGTAGTTTTATAATAAATTTATATATTAGTTAAATGGTATAAAAAAATTAAATTTTTAAATGTTTAAACTAATTTATAAATACTTTATAGTTCTCTATTTTATTTAAATATTTATTTATATTTTTATTAAAAAAATTAAATGTAATATTTAAATAATCATACCAATCCTACCAATCCGTTCGTTAGCAAATATTTTATTCAAGCGAACCGGACCGATCGATAAACTGGTTCCCAATCCATCTGGTCCGGTCTGGTTTAGAGTATATCATGATTACTATTACTTATGTATTTAATGCAATCGTAGTACTATTTTTATGTGCATCGCACCAGACATGTACTAGTACATCTTGACACAAAAGTATTGTTTTGAGATTTTAATAAAGGAAGAAAAATGAAATCTGAACGAGATTGAATATATCAACATTGTGATAATGACTGAAATGAAAATTATTGTTGAAATAAAAATACATATATTACATGATTTATTTGATTGTTTTTTTTTTCTTAATCAAGATATTTGACAAGACAATCGTGATTCAACTATTATGAAACATATGCAAAAGAATTTTTTTATATAATAAAAATGAAACTGGTGCATATCCCGTGCAATGCACAAGAAAGTAATATTGAAGTTATTATTTTAAGTTAAATGTTGGACTAAACAAACATATTAAGGTTATTGTAATACCCCACTTTGATTTTTAAAAAATTCCAGACTTTCCAAAAATTCAATAAAACATTATCCGAAAACATTTTCGAAATCATGGGCATTATTCAACAATTACATAGATCAAGTCGTGTCTGATCTCACGGGAATTCATTACCCGATTTTTCACGTGGTTTTCATTAACCGATAATCAAAAATTTTAACATGTTATTCAGCATCGTAACTCAGCATGAACAACCAATACTAACATGATATTCAAAGAACACAGCAAAACATGAATAATCCAAATAACCTGATCCAGAATGAATCCAACATATGGGTTTTCGAAACAAACCATTTCCAACATTTTCAAAGCGAAACTTGAAATCGACTAACATGTCCAGTAAACTCAAACATAAGTTCATAGAAAAGCGAAAGCAAAAGCAATAATAAATAACCATCCACTCATCTCTTTATTAGTCACGCTCGCAACCTGCCTAACCTGCATCCGTGAATTAAACAGGTGGGAGTGAGTACAAATAGAAACCGTGGTGCTCACCACTATGCACATAAACAATATATATAATGTTAAGAGGGTATGGTCACAGCATGAACACAAAACATTAACATCCTGTCACATCTCCTATTCACGACGTACCAATTAATTCACTCATGTGCACATCTATCATTAGCCGTGGAAAGGGGCTGCATAAACCCTAATGGTGGGAGTGTGTGCCACGCATCGGACACGGCTTTACATAGAGGCTTACGTACCTCACAAGGGCACGGCCATATCAGGACTTAAGGAGATTGCCACACAAGGGCACCGTACCGTAACTCGACGGGGACAACCGTACCGACGGCCGTAACAGCTCACATCGGTAGGCTACATGGTTCACATGCATACATTGAACATACCGACCCAACAAACATAAACACATATGGCATAGCAATTTTGAATAACAACCCACCTGGTTACCGAAGCGGTAGATAAAGCATAGAAATTTTGATAGGAAGGCAAGCTCGACTCGTCAAATACTTACATTAATATAAAGGGTCGTATCAATGACTATCCAACACATGGATACACTCATATCAACATTCATTTGAAAAGAGTAAACTCTATTTCTGAACATTCAACATGAGTTTTCAAAACTTAACCTGCGCAGCGATTTTAAAATCAACCCAACTTGCAGCACATATATCATATAATCATGATTCCAGTTGCATTTGAACCCTAAGACATGCATCTATAATTCTTATGAATACATCGAAAACCAATAAGGTCATTTACTAGGAGATTATTCAGCAAACATTCACAACAGAGTTGCAGTTAACAAATGAAATCTTACAGCTTGACAGGACTTTAGTAATTGCAGGATAACTGGAGCTACAGACATGCGTTCAATGAGATTCAAAAACCATCTGGCAGATAACCCAACTAACGACAACTTTTCTGAAGACCATATTCACAAATAATGACATTATCAATGAATTTAAACACAATACATTTGATTCATAAAATCTTCCAGAGACTAACTTATGATGTAAATAGTACCTCAATATTTATCATTTAAATCATGCTACAGACCCCCAAATGACATGATTCGAAAACCAACAGATAGCCAAGAAATAAGGCTACAATTTGTATGAAGACCACTTTCACATTTGAGCACATTCAAATATCGAAAACGGGCCAAACATTTAATACGAAAATGCTGTCGGGTTCACAGAAAAACTGCTTGCACAATCTTTGTAAAAATCATAACTCACTCGATTTAAATCGGATTTATAAAAATCCAAAGCCCAAAGAAAGGAAACAGAATGAACTGCATTTCAATGAAGAGCACAACTTCAGAAAACGAGTTCTAGATGGCCATTTCAGTGGCATAACAGGGACAACAAAACGCAATAATTCATGTAAATTGTCAATGAAACTTCATCTCATTGATCCCATATCCAAAGCAACTTATTTACATTAACAACAACATATAATGAGCATAATTACGTCCTCATGTCAAAATTAAACAAGGGCAGGGGTTCGATTAACATGCTCGATTATGACATCACATTAATCCAACATAAATCATATCATATGCACGTACATGTCATTCTAACGTAAA
Organism: Striga asiatica; assembly: GCA_008636005.1. Classification (NCBI taxonomy): domain Eukaryota; kingdom Viridiplantae; phylum Streptophyta; class Magnoliopsida; order Lamiales; family Orobanchaceae; genus Striga; species Striga asiatica. The sequence continues at coordinate 132,653 of BKCP01005761.1, read as the reverse complement.
CATAAGCCATGAATACATCCAAGCACTTAAACACCTAATAAAAGAAAGGGATTTCTATCCTTAATACCGTTCTCGGGAAATTACGCGAAAAGAGTCGAGAAACGGTAGTCACGGGCTGAGGCGCACGTAACGGACGGCTCGACAGCGTTGCTTGGCTTACCGGTGTGCGTGAGTGTGCTCGCGATGGTCTGCCCATGTTCACGGAATGCTGCTCGGCGACGGAAACGAGAACAGCAGGGCTCGGTTGGTGATCGCGAGGAGCAGCGGGGTGCAACGCCAAGAAAACGGGGACGCCAGGGCTGGTCTCGCGGAGGTGATGATGATGGTGATCGAGAGAGAGGGAGTTTAGCGAGCGAGAGAGAGCGAGAGAAATATTTTTCTCTTTTCTGCTACGATGTCGAGGGAGATATACGAGAGAAGGGAGTTGGGAGATTTTATATGTCTGCGGGTTAAAAGTGATGAGGAAAAGGAACTTAAACGTGTATTACTAGACTAGGGTTTAGAATCTTGCCCTTCAAGACACAACACACAAGAGAGAGAAAGAGGGCCGGACAGGACTTCGGGCCGCCGGCCAACAAGACCGAAACGCGGGTTCGGGTCATGCGGGCTGGGTTCTCTCCCTGGGTTCAACACTTAGAGAAAATACGCTGTTCGGTTCAACTCGACGATAATATAAACCGGATAATTTATATATATATATACACACATAATATTTATTTAATATAATTTATCATTTAATTACAATTAGGCCAACAATATAAATAATAATAATAACAATCATAAATAATAAAATAATGCAATAATAATCCCAAACATACTCATAAACAAACGGGGCATTACAGTTATTTATTAAAATTAAATGTTGGGCTAAACGATCAAATTATTTTTAAAAATTAAATATTGGACTAAACGAACATATTAATCAATTGAATAAAATTAATACTGACTTGAAGGTGATATTGTATGTATCCTTTTAAAGTATGCACACAAAATATTAGTATATATATATATTCATTGTCGGTACTTGAACAAACAGACCCACGAACACGTTCAAACACTGGGGACCGTTGGGTGGGGCAACCCGCGGCGTGTCCTCCTCCCGCGCGGGCACCGTCCACTGCGGGCTAACGAATCCCGACGTAACATGCGCTAAGAAAAAAAAAACACAATTAAAAAAATATTTCCTAATTTAAACTTCCCATTCATTTAGTAATTTATTAATTGCCTTAAATTTAAAATATCATCTACCTTATCATTTAGATCAAATTAATGTAAAAAAAATATATTATGAGATTTTATAATTAAATTTTTTTAATCACTTCATAAAAATACTAAATTTAAATTAATTTCAAATGTTAATGTATTTAAAAAAAGCGAGTGATTGTCTACATCTGTTTTACAAATTTGTTAAATAATAGGTTAATAAATATTGTACAGTCTTGCGAAAATCTTTCGAAAAGCATATCTTATTCGTCTTTATCTCAATTTTCAATTACAAATTTATGTACACGAATTCTATTATGTAATATTATCGAATGCTAAAAGATTGTATAGATTAATCAAAATCAAAATATGTGAACGTTGAACATAAAAATATGACATGCATACATAGAATGACATACTTTTTTTATTTTAAGGATTATATTTATTATTTTATTCTAAATAGATACTCACAGATATGTTGCAAACTTTATTATCAGATTTTAAATTTGGAATTATTATATGATTTCAAATTTAGAATTATTTTGAATTTTATTTATCAAATTTTAAAGCGAAAAAATAAAAAAATATTTCAGAATTCCTCTATTTAGTAAAATAAAAATTGTAGGATGTTTTTTTCTCACTATTTAATGTAAATCTTTAGTCTCTTTATATATAAATGCATCATAGGTGTGTTATCTGTTTTAATTAAATAAATTAAAGCATAATATTTTCATGTGGTATGTAAATCGTATGATTCAATGAAATACATTAATTTATTAAGAAAATGTCCCATCTATTTTTTAGCTATAAAATGTGTTACTAAATTTGTCAAAACGTTGTGTATTTGAAGTTTTAATGGTTTAAGCTTTAGATTAAAAATAAATAAATTAATTAATAGTTTTATTAATTAATGAACGTAATTACATAGTTTAAAGAAAGCCAGTCAATTTTAAAGATTTCAATTAATAGATAAATACAAATATAAGATAAAGTATTTTAAATATTAAGAAGTTGAAAGCGGTGAAAGCGGAAAAAAGGAAAAAAAAAAATTAAAAGAAAAATGGTAAGATAATACAAACATTACAAAATTATAAGAATTTAGAAAGTATGATAAAAGTGAAGATTCACAAGTTACGTATTTGAATTTGAAATTATTGATATAGAAATCAAATTTGGAACACTCTAGAAAAATAAAACAATATATTTATATATAAAAATAAAGATATTGAATAAAATTTAAAACATTATCCACAATACGAAAAAAAATTATGTTCTCAAAAGATCCGAATAGAATAGAAAATAGTTACTTTAACTAATTTTTAACTAACCTCTTATGAAGTAGGAAATCACCTCTATAATTATCTTCATCTAAAATTTCAAAATTTAAATTATTTGAAAATTTTTAAAACTTATATTATTTTTAAAAATCCAAATTTAGTTACTTTGAAATTTTAGGTGGGATTTTACCTACTATTTTAGGTAAATCCTTGGCCTCATTACATAGTAATAGAGATTGAAAGTTTAACCAAACGTAATATGCTATATTATGTGAAGAATCTCATAATAAATGTTTAGAAACATAAATGAGCAATCATCGATGTGATACACATATAAATTTTGAAAAGATTTTTATGATGCATGAGGTATATGAAATGCACATCGTAATTTTTTTTCCTGTTGGACTTTTGCCTTCATTGGATATTTCCAACGAGATTTTTAATGATTCAACATGGATGGCGTACTCACGTGAATACTTTACTCTTTCCGTCATTAAGTTTTGTCCCATTGGGTAATTTCTAATAAAGTATCTATAGTACTATAAAGAGGTTGTTGGAAAAATACAAAAATAGTATGGTTGACTTAAAAAATAATATTTTGACTTACTAATATAAGTAATATCAAAGGCCTCACAGGTTAACATAAAATTAATAAAAAAATTAAATCACGTCAATCTTGGCTCCACAAATAATTCGGATGTTGTTACCAGAATAATTCGGATGTTGTTACCAAATGATATCGCATTTTGTGGGATTTTGTTTGTTTACAAATTCACAAATATCTGTTCAAATTTTTTTTGCCTTTTTTAACAACTTTAACAAGCTATGCGGATTTTTTAACAACTTTAACTATTATTTTGTTAAGTAACCAAATTTAATTTATTAACTCCTAATTAAGTAAGAAGATAATTAAATAGAATCGGTGTTCTCTTATCAAATCTCCTCCCCAAATCTCTCCTCTTCCCCCAATTTCAGCAGGTCCATCGGGATTTTTTTACAGCCAATCTTTCTCCTTTAAAATCCTCAGCCAGCCCTAAGATCTCCCTCCGTATCTCACTCCCTCAATTTCACTCGCGAAAATCCTCGATTTTTTCTGCAACTTTTTCCTTCGGCGAGACAAACATGGCAAACGTGTCGTCCGGCCACAAGCAGCGAGCCTCGAATTCCGACGGCCGGAGCAACCCAAGGTTGCGACCCCCAATCCTCTCTCCGTTCCAGCGCCGCGTCCATTTCGAGACATCCCGGCGAGTTCGAGTCACATCTGACTTCTGGTGACCCTCCTCTGCATCCGACCTCGAGCCGCGACCTGTGACCTTCACAGCACCACAGAGTCGGACCTCGAAATGCGTTCGACTTCGTACATAGAAGAGAGCCTTTAATTTCCGGGTTGAGTTTGACTTTGCTATCGTGAATGAAAAGCTCTTTTCTTAGTCTTTTAGCTTTTCTGTTTTGCTGTTGGTGGGTCTGTACAGGTTTATGTGGGATAGATTTAGGTGTGTTTTGGGCTTTTTGTGTTGCTGTGTGTAAAGCGGTTGTGGTTGCTGTGTTTATGTGTGGCAAAAAGACTTAATGATGGGATAAATAATACATATTTCCATTAGGACGATTGAAACCTTTTAATCCCAGACTTTATAAACACAAAACAAATAACCCAAAAAAATGAAAACTGCATAAAAATGGAAGTCAAATCTCTGAAATAATAGGTCTTCCATTCATTCAGTGATTGACGCCAAAATTGAACGTAATCAAGGTATGATGCCGAAAATGAAACGGACGGAAGGAGATACCAAAGAGAGGAAAAGAGAAAGTGAAATATCCGTTTCGAAAAATTGCGAGGCAATCAATGATCCCAAAGTGCTCGCGAACAACATCGATCAACTAAAGTTTTCAATTCACCGTCGAAGCTGATAAACTATTCTTTTGCAAGTTTCAAGGTTTGCATCATAGTTACCGTCAAAACAACCTCTGCCAGAACTTTCACATCCATGCTTTTTTTATTTTGTTGGATTGGATCAAGGTTTGAAACTAAATTTATTGTTTGCTGGGTATGGATATTTATAAGTATATTTGATGTTATGTAATGGTACTTCATGATTTTTCGATATGTTTCATTTTTCTTAGGTAAAAATAAAAACAGTTAAAAAAATATTGAAATTCCATACAATTGATAAACACAATAGACATTAAGTTTCAATGTTTATTATGATTACATCGTTTTTAATTTTTCGAATTAAGTTGGTTGGATAGGTTGTTATTAGTTTATAATTTTTTTCATGTTCCTGGTTCAATGGAAGAAAGTAATCCTAAACTAAACCTTCTAACAACCGTCTAAATAATAAATATGTTGCTTTATTATTGAAGAATTGAGGTATTTTTAATTTTTACATTTTCCATAAAAAAAAGTATAGTGAATACAAAATATTTGAAAGATAAACAAACCAAATATCCAAACTGGAAAGATAAACTTGAAAATAAAAAATAAAAAATAAAAAAAA